>JAJHUR010138963.1:0-28017 GCA_027495735.1 Lutjanus campechanus
GTCACAGACAAAGACATAATTGTTATCATATGCACAGTAATGATGTTAATGTTTTTTTAATGAGTTTTTAACTGGTTAGAAAACAGTCTTGGTGTAATACTGATGCCTCTATATGACTTACATAAGAAAATAAAACCATCTGCTATTCCTAAATAACACCTACCACCAGGTCAGATTCTCTCTGAATAAAAAAAAAAACAGATTTACAGCATGCAGACCAGACGAGCCTGTATTTACATTTTCCAGGTAAAGTTACAGTGATTAGTCAGTTAAAAATAAGTAGATATAAAAAGTCAACAAAGTATGAATGTTCCTTGTTAGCATTAATCAAAGTTTAATTATATTTTGTGGTTGTTAATTAATTAAACAGCAGAAAGTTTTAACCTACTGCTAAGATTTCTTAGAAATAAACATATTTGTGTCATATTTTGAATCAGTCAGTTAAAAATCATGTTAATAAACAGTTCTCATAGAATTAGGAAACATTATAAAGCAGATAAAATGATGTTAAGCATGTTTATTGATCTGGTAATAAGGATCCAGGACCTGAAAGGTGAGAGTTTTGTCATTGCATTACAAATGCATTCCAATAAAATACAAATATGAAACAAATTCCACATCTATTTGTTTTGCGGTATCTTTTATATTTAAAGTAAAAGCAGACAGAAGATCTTACCTCCATAAAGAACTCTCTGTTACTCTGCCAGAGTTGAAGTCGTAGTACTTTGTCAACATGAGGATCACCTACAAAACAGATCAAACAGATTACTGGCTTCCAAGTGAGCATATCATCACTTTTGAAATGGCAGCAATAATGTGTCACACAGTGAAACAAAAGAGCGGAGCCGTCCACACACATGTCTTTTAAACTCCCTGACAGCCACAGCTTTATTAAAAACTAAACAACACTGTGACAGCATGTCAACCCACTGCCCTGTTTGTAGTAAAGCTATAAACCTTGTGCACATTCCCTGAGGATTAGCTGATCACATATGTACGTTTTAATGGTTTTTAAGACCCAGTAGACTACCAGCAACTGCTACCACTGGTAAACTAAATAAATAAATAATTCTGCACTAAGATTAATTCCAGGCACAGAAAGACAGACCTCGTAAACATCAAGGACAATCTTTTTGACGAGGATCATAAAAAATATGTGCTTTATATGGTTTAGGCTAATACACAGGCCTTCACTTACACATAAAAGCTGTAGATTTCAAGATGTCTTGTAAATTAACTCAAATATTAATGAATATCTCACTGTGGACATTTCTATTTGTTTCCGCAACCTAAATCAAAGCCTGTGTGTTTGTATATGCATGTAATTACTGGTGCGTGAAGTCATATTTACATACATTTAACTTGTAATTTCCTTTTTCCTCAGTGAGGCAATAATATGAGGAAAAACTGCAATTATTATAATAACTTCCATCCAAAATGAGTCATGAGTCAATCTCAACGGTCCTTTACACAAAAACTGTTGTTCACATTGTGTCCTTTGCCCTTTACAC
Source organism: Lutjanus campechanus (assembly GCA_027495735.1). Classification (NCBI taxonomy): domain Eukaryota; kingdom Metazoa; phylum Chordata; class Actinopteri; order Lutjaniformes; family Lutjanidae; genus Lutjanus; species Lutjanus campechanus. The sequence goes on from JAJHUR010138963.1 coordinate 1,512, forward strand.
AAATTAATCACTCAAGCAATGCCTGGCCTGCACTGTGCAATCATAAAATCTGCAGATTATATCGCTCTCTTGGGAAGCCTCTCTGGGCATCCTTTTCCTAGCTATCTTCTAATTATCGAGTGTTATGAGCGTTTGGGGTAACATTCCCTATAACAAGTAACAACTCCATCATGTAAACAAGGAATCTGAACTTTTTAAAGCCTCGCTCTCCTCGCGAAGACTTTTGCTCAAATCAAACAGGCCAGTCGTCCTCATCTCTGCTACATAAAAGCCCAACACCTCTTGAAACTAATTGGTTCACTGAAACAGAAGTGTGACAGACGCACGTGGTGCACACATGCATGAGGCTCCTCAAGGTCACTTACATGCAGTCGACTGCAGAATTTAGCTGTGATAACTATTTCAAGAACAATAGTGTCCCAGGTTTTTAAAAGTAAAATTAGTCAATACCAAGTGTCTGCTGATAGACTTTACTGGTGCACCACCACAAATTAAAACAATAACTGTAACTCTGATTTATGAGTATGAAACATCATTTTATTATGCACTGAATCCTAAATACAGGCTCCTCGCTATCTGATTCTCTTAACTGATGCTAATCCTTGTATCAATAAACAGAATCACAAAAGCTAATGAAATGTAATAAAGAATCCTTTCATTTGTTGCTGGTGCATACAGAAACTCTTCTTATTATGTTAGCTTCACAACTTTTAACTCTGTTATGTACAGCAGACCTGCTCAACTGGCGGCCCGTGGGCCGAATCTGGCCCTTTAACAACCTCAATCTGGCCCTTCAATTGTTTATAAATATGGAGGAAATAAAAGTATAAATAAATAATTTTTTCAAATGAAAGACACTAGTTAGCTCATTCATTGGTTATGTTGTTATCAAACAGACACTTATTATTCTAAAACATTTTAACTCAGGCTGCTTGAGCAGAAGGAATTGAGGAGAGTCAAACTGAATGAAAAATGCAAGACTGTGTTTATTAAAACAACAAGCTACTTCTAATTTATTATTATAAAGGCACAATGTTATTTTTTTTAACTTTTGAACATAATGTTTCTCTTCCAATTGTAAAAACTAAAAAAGTGGAGGACAAAAAACAAAAAAGTTTCATTGTATTACATATTTAAATTCCTAACTTTATAGATCAGACATAGGAAATGTCTGGCCTTTTGGTACTTTACTTTTTTCAAATGTGGCCCTAAAAAAGTAAATGAATAAGTCTAATGAACAGTTTATTTACTAGAGTTGCAACTACTTGTTCTGTTCTTGATTACATAATTTAGGAAAATTCTTATCACAATTTCCCAGCGAGAAAAAGGCATTAAATGTCTTGTTTTGTCCAACCAAAAGTCCAAAACCAAAAGATGTTCTATTTACAATTATATAAAACACAAAAGATCAGAAAATCATCACAAATGAGAAGACAGAAACAGATCATGCTTCCTATTTCCCCTTTAAAAAATAGCATAGCGATGAAACAATTATTAGAAATGTTGCTGATTCTCTGTCAATCCACCAATTAACTGACTAATCGTTTAAGCTCTAATATTAACTATTCAATCATTTTTGTACTAAAAGATCTTACATGTCCTACACCCTCCTATGCTAGTTTATTTACAGTGAATATTACACCTTTTCCAAACTCAAATTCAAGCATTTTCAAGGTGCGTTTTCAAGCTTTTCCAGCACCTAACACCTGTGGTAAATGACATATATAGTCTGAAAATGAAAATTTAATTTCCTCATCACATTAAATAAGATGTTACTGTGCTTAAAAGTGCCAAAATTATTTTTCATGCAGAGTGGCAAGTGAGGCTCAAGCAGAGTCATCTTCATTTTGTGCAAAAGTCAAAAGTAATTAGGCTCTCTCCTTTCTACTTATTTTATTTCTTTTATCTAGAGAGCGAACTATTCAGTCAGAGAGCGACTTATTATAAAAATAATGTAATTACAATTTCAAGTAGTTTCTAGCACTTTATCCAGAATCCAAAGACTTTTAAAACCTTGAAAATATACCAGCTTATATCATGTACCACAATGTCACACCACAGGAGCCTCTTGCTGTAAATGAGGCAATGGATTTTGCTTTATTTCCTGATTATTCCCCCTCTCTGTGAATAAGCTGACTAAGAGAGCTCTGACTCTGGCATTGCTTTGTGCTGAATGTATGCATCCTTTATATGAGCACTAGTTCAGAGATAATCCATGTCGCTTGTTATAACTATAGTACCAAGTATCCAGACTGGGTTGCAGAGATTTATGGTCTTCCAATAAAATGGCCTTTATACCTTCGAAAAGTCATACCCTCATGGACACTGTCATACACAATAAAACAACCTGCAGCAGTCTGAAAATTAGGACGAAATATATCCCCCCATTCTGTATGGCAATTAACTTTATGCATTTACTTGGGAGAGATCCAGGATTTCAGTCAGATATAATTTGCATCCACCTTACTGCTAGTTGGAAAAAGTTTCCTTTGTTCTGAGGGATGTTGAAAGTGTGAGGTCAACTCCATAGCTGCAGTTAACGCATCAATACAGTGATAGAATATTCACTTTGTAGATATTTCAGTGCGAAACAGGTGTTTGAAGTTCAGCATGTCAGTCACATCAGCCTCGAAATTGCTATGTGAAACTGCTGGACAAACACTCTTCTTTTAATGATTACATAACTTACCCTCTGAATTTAAATAGTAATGCCATATGTATTAGCATATCTTTCCCTTTGAATGTCGACAAAGGTGCCACATTCGGTGCCAGCTACCATGTAGTGCGCGGCCCATTAAGCTGCAGTGGCACCAGCATATCTCCAAACTGGATTATCTGACATCCAAGAGCAAGCAAATTGATTTTTCAACCTCTAATCCTTTGTAAATCTTAAACCTTGGAGGTAAATGGACTGGGATGAATTTGATCATTATGTAACAATGAATGGAGGCTTAATGGTGACTTAAAGGGCTTAAGGTGAGGAGATTACTCTTGAAATGAAGGTGTTGCATGAAGAGGGGAAAGGAGTAGAGGTATCAAGAAAGCAGAAGGTAGGAGGGGGAAGGAGGGAGGAAGGAAGGGGGGGGGGATAATGTTATTGAAGGATGAACACCTGAGACAAATGAAAGGAGCAACAGAGTATACACATTGCAATTCATTCCCACTCTCACCAACCCGTTGATCCAGCCTTATCAGCTGTTGGAATTAAGTTGCCTCATCAATAAAACTGTCATCACGTTTAGCCACTGCAATTAAACAGATGGATGATTCCATGAAAGCAATTGTTATAGGAGTTACTGACTGGAATGTTAATAATAAAGACAAATATGACGTTTCAAAAACTGGTCTCGTTTCTGGGATGTTTTCCTGCCTTTTGCCCAATGCATGCTGGGACAGGCTCCAGCTCACCTTTGACCCTAAAGCAATGAAAACTACATTTATTTTTATTTTATTTTTTTGTTTTATTGTTTGTTTTTATGTTTATGTTTATTTTTTTCGTTTCTGATGTCTGCCCACACCAAAAAATAAATAAATAAACATGTTTCCACTTAACTCCAGTGGTATGCAGCCATGCAGATACTGTTGCTTTGGTTTTATTTGCACAGGTTCGCTGCTTCCATTCCCGATGGAATGGCAGTGAATGAAATGTTGTTGTCTTTGTGTGGTGCACAAAGCATTGAAAAATGACTTTCAAAACTTTTACAGCCATGTGTCTTTCCAGAAACAATGTCCTGCTTGCTAAAAGTAATTTGTTTCATTAAAAAACAAGACCAGCGTTGTTAATCTCACTGTCACCATCTGTGGGTAATTCAGAGTAATGAGTACACTGTTTCTGGACGGAGATAGAGTTTTCTTTTTGTAATTTGGGTGAACTGACCCTCTGACAATTTATAAATCATCAGGAAACAGAGTACCAGAGCTGGTAATTTATACATCCCTTGCTTTGGACACTTGGAGGCAGCACAACAACCCGTAAAGCCAACCCTGCCATTTTATCCCCATATGTAGTGTGTTGAACAAGTTAGCAAGTTGGCAATATTCATTTGGAGGCATATTTTGTGCCACCTGGTGAATGTTAGTTCAATATTCACCATCTATTTATTTCTGTCTCTGTAATTGCTAAATGTTGCTAAATGTCCTCCAGTCAGTCACTAACTTGTCTGAGTCCACTGGTTGTAAAACAAGAAGTTTGAGTGTATGTACCCTTATGGCAAAAGAACTCTACTTCTTCCTAATCTATTATATCAGTAAACAGATTCCTAATGAGTTTATGATCCCAGTCATAAGTTACAAGTCCTCTTCTACACAGCATAATGTTCATTTTATAAATTACATTCCCATTTAGAGTAAAATAGACAATAAAGCAGGGTATATTTTGGGGTGGGACTACCGTGTAATTGACAAGTCATTCTCAGTGAGTCCCCTGTGCAACACAAAGGGCTCACAAACCTCAGATCAAACTGTAAAACTAGATTGATCAAATTTGGATATTTGGATGGAATATTCTGTTGCTACATTGCCTATTTCTCATGTAAAATGTTTTCAGAAACATATTTTTGTGTACCTCTTAGTTGCAATGCAAGAAACTATGTTACCATTATTTCCTGCTGAACGGACGGGCCAAAACCAAGTACCCCATCCATGTCGCCCACCTGCTCCACCCTCTTGTTGGTACTGTGAATGATCTGGCAGCAAAAAGCCAAGATGGAAACCCACATAATGTTAAACTCGAGGCTCCAAAATGGCAGTCCACAGACAAATGAGTGACATCATGATTGCTTCAAACTTGCTTCATCTCAGCTGCATTTGGAAACACCTCTGATAAGAGCAGCAAGAGTGAATCAAAACATTTAAGTTGTGAGTCAGAAAAAACAAAACAGAAGATGCCAGAGTCATGTGATCTATTATAATATACTGTATATACAATTGACAGCAGCTTTAAAGTTCCCCTCAAGACACACTTTAAAGTATGTAAAGACTGCCATGATTAATGTTTTGTCCCCACATAAAAATAAAAGGGTCTGGGCGCACATCTACTCTTTCTCTCTCATTGATTGATTCTGGATCTGGCCTCGTGCCCTGCCCACCCTCACTGCTTGCACTAGGTCGACTAGGTTGGTGAGAGAACGCTGTGCAGCAAGATGGCTCGTGTTAGCGTTAGAGAAAACATCATAAAGATTCAGCCATACATGTTTGAGCCACCGTCAGAACCAGACTCAGATGAGAAGTCTTGTTTTGTACCGAAATTGGTGATTTACAGACCTATCAGTATGGTAAGTGTAGTAAACATCTTTTTTGTTTATGTTGTTTGTTAGCTTGTTAGTTTACTTGGCCATGTCTGACACAGCCAATGCTAACTCTCACTTTCTGTACTGATGTTTCTGCTCTGAACTGGAGGTTTCAGGTTTGCTTGCCTGTATTACAGCAATTGGCTTAGATGTACCAAATCTAGCTTGCTTGGGCTCATTTGAATCTCAGATTTTGAGCACAGACATCTCCCCCTTCAGAAGAGGAGTGTGAAAACACCTCTCTAGTGACAAACTTTGCCTGGATACAAGTCAGTAGAGACAAGGTCAGATATTTTAGGGGACATGAACACGAGAAAAACACAATTTTGAGGATTTGGGTTCTTTACGAAAATTTGAATTTCACATTTCATAGGACATCAAGATTTTGGTTAATGACATTCAAACGAGTGACAACTGGTGAGACTAGATGTCACAAACTAATTGGCAGAAGGAGGGTGAAAACACCTGCCTACCAGATATTAACACCACACAAGTGTTAACAATGTGGCAGCGGATGCCAAACAAGGATTGAAAAACACAGCTTAGCAAGCAAATTCAAACACCCCAGAGTCCACTATAGCATAAAGTATGAAACTTCGCTTGATAAAATCACCACATTAAACAGCATCATTTAACACCTTTTATAAAGATAGAAATGTCTGGTTCCATTACATTGTTTACGGCCTTGCGACTCACTCCACGGCAACAAAAGCCTGCAGGGAAGCACATCCTCGTATACTTCAATACCACCTCAGCGAGACACGTAATGTACAGAGGCTTTTGTCTGCCACATCAATTTATATCACTTCATTAACAAAGGCAACATTTCCTCGTAGACCAGATGTTGTGCTGAGGCTGGGCTGTTTGAAGTCAGAGCTGTTGGCTCTCCCATTGATAGGAGGTCACTGCAATCATAAATTATAAAACAACACTAACGCAGTACACAACTATGTGAGGAATGAGTGGGAACAACCTGATAATTAATGAATTGTTGATAAAGTATCGCCTGAATAATTCTGATTCGAAGATTACATAGTAGATAGAGAAAGAGAAGGTATAGAAAACAGACTGGGATATATTACTGAATTATTAGGTAATGATAGGTTCATAAGTATCTGTGAACCAGAATAACTTTCTTTATTTGTCAGATTTCAGGAGACGTACAGGCAGAATATGGCAGGAAATAAATGTAATATTCATAATCACCTGAAAATAAGAAGTGTTGTGTTTTCATCAGTGTTGGGCATGTTACTGAAATTTAATAATTAGTTACAGTTACTTGTTACTTCTCTTAAAAAGTAATTGAATTACTTTACCAATTACTGCATTATAGTAACCAAGGAAAGTGATTTATCTGTTCCTTTTAAATGTATGCTTAAATTCTTTTATTAATGTACACATAGCTATATTATTTTAATGTAGGTCTGTTATTTCATTTTTTTTCATTGTAGCTATATTATTTTATTGTAGCTATATTTCAGCATAACTATAAAGTGACAAAATTTTTTATCTATCTTTGTAACCATTCTGACTAATAGGCGTTAATATTCCTGACCACCAGAGGGCAGCCACAACTAGCGTCTACCTATAGGCTACATTTTTATTGCCTATAGTTTAGACATTTGGATTTAGTAGTAGAAGACCCACAGGCAGCTGGATATGTTTACCAAGCATCGCTGAAGTCAGGCAGGTCCAAACGATGCCATGAATGGCCATGTGGCTGCAGGTTTTCATTCCTACCAAGCTGGAGCACACCAGGCTAGACTCATTTAATCTACCGATTTCAGCCTTCAAACAACTGATTAGTGAAATCAGGTGTGCTGTTGGTTGGAGCGAAAACTAACAGCCATTTGGCCCTTTGTGGAACATGCCTGGCTTAAGTATTAAGCAATAATTATATTATGAAAGGCAACGTGTCCCCTAGAATGACTGCTTTGGAGAGGCTGCGGAGAGGGATTTGACCACTACAGGGCTGTAGACTGTAAAATGAGATCAGCATTCTGTGTGAATACTAAACAGCTGTTGTAATGCAATGCAAAAAGTATTCACACAGTATTCTGATCTCATTTTACAGTGTTAAGCTTTGTAGAGGTAGCCACGTTAACTGTGATCACAGTAATACAGGGCAAGCTAGCTGGGCTAGCCTGTTAGTTTATCACCTAGCAAGGCGAATTTGCCCAGGCTTACTAAAATGAGTCTTTCCGACATTACAGCAGTACAATAAATATATTTAACATTGACAAGACAGTGGAACATCATGAACAAGTGAGAAAGCATCAAGTTATGCTGCTACTTGAACCTGACAGCACATGGTCAGTGACTTCTGCACTGTAATGATGGCAGAAACATAGCAGCAAGTGTAGGAACAGGAAGCGGAAACAAACGCAAATTCCAAAATAAAATGTCAAGCCTCTGAACATAAATGTCTGAACGCAAAGAATTCACAACATAAAATAAATGAAATATTATTCGGGGAGACGGTGGGTCCCATTGGGAGTTATAATTTAAAGCAAGCTCACATTGCCTGTACAGTGTTTTGGAAGGGGAGGGTGCAGGGAGCTTGTGCCACCAAATCCTATAGACTGGTCCTTTAACTCCGAATTGGCAAAAACTTGTAACCACTACTTCATTACTAGTTACTCAAACAAAATGACACACTAAGGAGTCCCTCATTTTTTGATTAAATGAATAAATGTAACCTTATAAATATCACATTGTTCCTGATTCCTTTCTCACTTGTTCCTTAGTGACCTTTCACATTTTTATTTACTGTATGAAATGTTACCAAAGCAACTTCACAATATCACTTTGTAGGAAATAAACTATTGGTGTCCTGACAAAACCTGATGTGCAAATACACAGTGAATAAACGTCTTGAAGTTTGGAGAATGTGAATAAAACATAAGGTATGGTATTACTGTGACTATTAAGTCTTTAAAAGATGTGATTCCTGATGGAGTTTGGCTATGATGTGATTGACGGCAACATTCTGTTACTTGGCAGACGGTAATACCATTGATCTGTGAACATCAAACAAACAGAATTTTAAATGGACAGCGAGCACATACTCCATTTTACAGCTACAGCTTTCAAGCACAACAGCAAGTGTCTGACTTTATTGGACTCCTCATGTCGAGCCGACGGCCCTGTGTGGAAGTATCAGATCGGTTGATAAGTCATCTGAAACGGCTTCCTTCTTCTTTGGGCTTCTGCTCTTGCATCGTTTGCTTCTTCACCATAAATGAAAGCCTGGTCTAGTTCAGCAGCTAGGCTATGGCAGCCTGCTGAGCTTAGAAGCTTCAGTGTGCATGAGGAGGGGGTCTGATCAATGCAGGCGAGATTAGACAGCAAGTGGGTAGGTTTTTCAACCCAACCCCAAAAAGTTGTGCTCGCTGTGCAAGAATGTTTTTCCTTTTTTCAAAACTACTTTTAATTCTCGAGCACTCCGTTTGAGATTTGGAAGTGCTGAGTGTGATGGTAGAAGATTAGTTGCGTGTTGACAAACTAAAAGCTCCCTGGACTCTTTAATAAAGTACGTTTCTCTCTGACATAAATAAAGTAAAACAGCTGATTAGATAAATATGCTGCAAAAGGATTTCTCTCACCCATATGTCTTGTTAGGCTCAACAACACAGTTTGAAACGTCCTGTTCGCCAAAATGCATCACTATAAATCCAAAAAGGAAACTTCAGAGCGTGAATCAAAGTCATGGTTTTGAATGTGAGGCTTTTCTTGCAGACAGATGGTGTAACTCATACTGTGTGAGCAAGCAATACAGGTGGCCACTGTAAAATGAAAGTGTTGTGAAACACGAAATGAGGTGGCAACTCAGCAATGGCCAAAAAAAGAGTATTGACAACAGCAACCAACCGAGTGTTTCTGATTCATCGATGGAGCACCAAGGCGCTGAATGTGTTGGATTAAAATTTAACCAAGCCAACCGGCTGATTTTCACATTAATTTTCAAGACACCATCTTGCTTATAAAACAGTGAAACAGTGAAAACAGGCAGATCACATATGACAAACATATAAACCTGCACAACATAAGTTTGATTTAACTGAACACAAAGAAGTGCAAACACAAAAACGTATTTTCACCCAAAACAAACAAACAAACAAACAAATACAAAAACAATGAGATCTCATTATGTATTATTCATCATTTCAGCCAAATTAACTTTGTCCTGGTCTAGGATAAAATCTTTGGATGGTTTTTATGGAATTTCTGCTCTATTAGACAGCACTCGGTGGAGAAGAAAGGAAACCCAGGAGGGGAGCACAGCTTGCCGATAAAAAAACACACTCTGCAGGATTTCAAGGCGTTAGAGAACCTCACCACAGGAAGGCTTGGTGGCTTGGCAGAGCTGCACTCAGCCTGCCAGTAGTTTCTGTGCAGTGCTGAGCTTTAAATACCAGCCGCTCTGTTTATCCATGCAATGTAGGCACTGCCACATCCACAAATTTGTCAAGAAAAATAGATTCTTTGTCTTCAGGCGTCTTAGGGTTGAGACGTGGTGTTACAATTGTTATCATTATGTATTTCATGAATTTATTTATGTTTCTTTAGCGGGACGTGTGATGTTCGCTGCCTAAAACAACACTACAGCTACCCCACCCCCCACCCCCCAACGTCCCCCACCCCCACCCCGCTCAATCACCTGTCCATCAGAGCCATCCAAGAGAGAGAGGAGCCAGTGAAGGTCCACACTGACAGCATGAGCCACAGGGTTGTCTGAACATGTCAACATGCTATGTGCAGGAAGCTACATGCGTCACAGTGTCCAGAACAGGGCTGTTTGTGGCGGTACAGTGAGGGGAGGCAGGCAAGATAAAATGGTGAAAAGGACTAAATTGAATTTAAATATTGATCTTATTAAGTCTCCCATTCTACCCCCTGAGGTACAACATGGAGAGCCAGGGCTGAATAGACATGATTATGGACAGAATGACTCTTGCATCAACCAAATTAGATGTTGTTGTAGACGGGCAAGCTGCAGTGTCTGTAGTAATTGTTCCATACTGCTTTCTACTGGGGCAGAGACCTCAGAGACCAAAGGAGGCCAGTTTTGACGGCAGGCAATACAGTATCGAAGCTGCCTCTGCCTTAACTCCCTGTGATTTACGGGTTTCTTGATGGACATATGGCTTTACTTGTTGCTGAAGTAACCATGAACTGCTGGTAACTGTAGCTTGCTGTGTGTCAGAGTATCTATTTGCAACCAGGTGAGAACAGTCACACAGCAACTATTTGACTATTTACACCTGGCCTCCTAGTTCAGCTATAAAAACAAAAAAGGACTGTCCCCCTAGGAGACTGGGGTACGAGTCCTGACCTGGGAGACTGGGGTTTGAGTCCTGTGTGAAACTAAAAGTCAGAGTGGACTTATTTTCAGGGGTTATTATTTTCAGTTTTCAGTTGCAATTTGGTTTGATTTTGGAAACAAAACTTCTTGGTTGGGTTAGCCTCTGCCACACTGGCTATTCCAACCCAAGTGCAAACAGCATTGTTGGCTGCTGACACCTGGGTGCTCATGGCATCATGGTGGGTGTGAGTAGGTGTGAAAGGTTAACTGAACCCTTTTAGGAGCTGCACAGCAGATTTCATTGTAAAACAGGCAATGACAATAAAGCCATTACATACTTTCAATAAGTAAACTCTCGAGTCAAAATTCACTTTGTTACCTTGAAAAGTGACATTTTAGAACATGTGTATTAAGTTAACTGATTACTTTGACTGAATGGTTTCTTTCACCCTTTCAGCAAAACTGCAGAACACACCATGGATACAGTGATTTCATGTATTCTTGTGTGCAGACATTGGCAGTCAAGGTAACTGACACCTTTCAATGAAGTAGACTCATCTTGTACTCCATAATGAAATAGCAATCACACTGTTTGACTTTCAGCTGATTCATAGCATTGTTTGCCTCAGACAAATCTCAACACAACTGGTGCTCACAGAACTGAATGTCTCTGGATAATTACAGCAAGAGCAAAATGATGTGTCTTAATAACATCAAGTGATATTTTTCATGGACTTTTTCTCAGTTATGTAAAGTCAAGGAATAATAACTTCTAAATGTCCACAGGACAATATAGATTCATTAAAAAAACTGAATTATTTCAGTAGAATAGGATAGACATTTGCATTGAATTCTCACAAAAAGCACAGACAGCATCATCATCTCATAGTACATAAAGTACATTACAAGCCAAATGGATAGTACAACTCAGCTCAACAACATTAAACACGCCGGCGTTGCTCAGATATGTTGGTTTTTCAATTTCCTTATGAAAAGTCTTAAAGTAAAACTGAAGAATGCAACCAAATACTGTAATTTATCTCCCGTTCAGTCTAGGGTTATCCCCAACTAAGATTTTCCTTAGCTCAGATTTGGTCCTTTTTTGTTTACAATGCAATGCGCCACACTAAATGCCTGTATGAGCCTACATGAATATGTTTCACCATTTAGACTCGCGTTTAAATGCCCTTCTTCACACATCAGAGTCAGATTTTCACACAGTCAGAGATATTAAAAATGTACATTCATTTATAAATTCAGGGGACCTGTGGAGCTTCTCTCCTGTCATCACCTGTCCTGCTTGCTCCTTTACCCTGTGAATTAAAGATTTATCTGCACCAAACCAGAGCTGATGATTGTGGGGGCAGGGGAAAATCAAACCAAGACATTTTTGGTAAGTTTTCTTTAGTTTCTGCAGAGTTTGAATGAAGCTGACGATGACGTAAAAGGATTCTGGTGAGTTTGGCCAGAGCAATTAAACAGCTGTTTCTGCTTAAACAAAACATATCTTACTCTTTGAAATAAGGTTTTTCACTGTCTTGATCCTTTCCAAAAAACTGTCAGACACAAGCAGTAACAATCTGAGTGGTGAAAACAAGCACAAACAACAAGGAAACAAGCAAGCGTCACTTGCTCTGCACACTCCGCGGGTGGGCCCGCATGGATGATGTGGCTGACAGCGCGTCATGCTGCTCTGCGTTTCTATCATTCTTCCCTGTCTCCATCACAGTTAGTTTTGCGGTTTGTAAACTTTACAGCCTGTCATTCTGTTACATTGCTCTGTGTACAATGACGCAGATATAAAAAAAAAAACAAGAGCCGAAACTTGTTTATCAACAACTCCTTTCACCCTCTCTCATCAGTCAACCAGACAGAGCATGTGATTCTGATTCTGAGGATATTTTTTTAATAAATGCACCAGCTAATATAAAAATATATTTATGATTCCCTTTAATTCTTCACTGAAATGTTCTCCCTGTGCATTTTTAGAAGTTTCTATCTGTTTTATCCTATAACTGCAATGCACACTGACTGACAAAGGAAAAAAAAAAGAATCCTCAACTAGAAGAATCTCAGTCAACTACGGAGGCCCCAACTAATGATTCGAATCGTCGACTATCAGTGAGCAGCCCTAGTTCATAGAGAGCAAGAGGCAACCAAGAATTCAGATGAAACCATTGCGTACCTGACCTGTCTCCAATTGACAAAGACAGATGAGACAGTCTACTGAGAGCTCAATGAAGCAGATGAGGAGAAGCTATGCGTCAGGGTACCGAGCACAGTGCCTGTGAAGAGGAGGGAGCCCTCTAATAGAATACAGGGGAGCTGAAAATACTACAAAACATGGAGCACCCATGAGCAGGGCATAGACTATGAATGACTGGAGACCAGCTGCTCTTCAAAGTTGCTCAAAGCAGAGAAAAGGGTATTTGTCAAAAATGGAGAAACTCAAAAATGCTCAAGATAGAGAAAGTACCCAGGAGGTGGCCATTCAATTAGGGCAGAGAAAGATTATGAGGCCCCTTTTGCCCAGAAATGGCAAACCACAAAGAAGAAGACACTAATGGCCTTAATAGCGAAGAGCAAGCTGAAGGTCTGGGTCAGTGAGATCTAGACAGAAGCTCTCCATCAAAAACCTGATTTTTACTGACAAAAACACCTGCTCCAAGTGTCCCGCTGTAGGGCTCTTCACTGCCCTGACCCCATCACACAGGAGGAAGAAGGTGTAAAAGGAGAAGGAGATGGTGTCCACTTCAAAATCTGATGATTTAATGTTTGTGAGCACCATTAGGACATGAGTATGTTTTTCTTCAGTTAAATATCAATCACTTGTGATATCTCTTAAATAATACATTGTGCTGCCTGTACGCTTTTTCCTCTGTGGAGAATTTTAAGTGATTAACATCATACGCATGGCATTTAAAACAGCTGGATAGAGGAGAAACAGAATGGGACAGACGTGTTCAAGGTGATCAGGGGCTGGAGCCCATCCCGGCATGCACTAGCCAACACCCAGGACAGTTCGACAGTCTCACAGGGCTAACATAGAATGACAAACACGTACAAACCCTACAGGCAATTTAGACTTTCTGATTCACCTTACTCACATGTGTTTGGACTACGGGAGAAAACTAGAGCACTCGAATAAAACCTGTACAAAGAGAATATGAAAAACAGGTCTATCACTGTTTGATTGAAAGATAAATAGGTCATTCATTCAAATTAATTTAAATGCCTGATCATAAAATATGCTGTCAGATAATCACTGTTGCAATTATTTGCTGTGTCTCCACAGTCTCACTTTAAGGATCCGTGTGTAGGATTTAGTGGCGCCTAGCAGTGAGGTTGCAGACTGCAACCAACTGAAAACCCCTCCCCTCACCCCTTACAAGCATGTAAAAGAACCTACAGTGGCCTTCAGGTGCATTTTGTGCCATCAAATTCATGCTGCCACGGAAAACGTCAAAACACAAAAGGATGTGTGTAGAGCCAGTGTTTGGTTTGTCCTTTCTAAGCTCCTGTAGAAACAAGACGGGATCCATCAAAGAGGACTCACTGCCTATACAGATATAAACGTCTCATTCTAAGCTTATGAAAATACAATTCTTTCAGGTGATGATGCATAATTAGGGCTGCAAATATTGTACATTTTCCTTAACTGGTAGTGGAAAACAGTGAACAATCAATCAATAATCGATTAATCATTAATAATATACAAACATACATCTATTTCTCAATTTGAGTTTTATTTAGATAATTTTATTGGCACATTAGTAATAAGAAACATTAATTTATGATGCACAAACAATTTAAAGGCTCTTTCTCAATACAACTGCTCTTGTATGCCTGTCCATATTCAACAAATGGTGCTGCTAAACAGAATAATGTCAAATGGGGCCCAATTACGCCATCGTGCCATTTGTTGACTAAAAGGCAGACCAAACAAAACTGTGAGAGAACCCGTGATCTCCAGATAAATGGTATCCAACAAGTACATTATCTGTTAATACATTTTTAATTTGTTAAATTTTCAATTTTCATTAATATCTCTAACGCAGATGAAAACAGAACTATGAATATTAGAATATTATGCTGTATTCCATTTCTGGTAATAGGTCCCTGTGCAAGATCAGTTGCTGCTAGATGTTCAGTGTGAAGGGGGTCACCACGCCCGATCAATTACCCGAATGATCAGCAATCTGACTGTCGGACAATTGGATAAATTTCTGTTACGTTTGACATTCTGTCTTCCCATCTGAGCAGTTCCACAGTCGGATTTCCCACAGGGCTGCCGTCAAAAGATTCATGCAGTGAGCTTATTTTAATATTATTGTAGTAGTAGTTTACATGCTGTTCTATAGTCTTAAGTGAGATCGTGCTGTTAAATAAAACTGAAGGTCACTGGAGACCATATTGTCTGCATTTCCCTGCCATCTGTGGCTCCATATTCTTGTTTTTTTATGTCTTATTTTCAGTTTATAGTAGCACTGCACAAAGTAATGCTACCTTTCTCTTTTTGTCAGCATTGTCATGCACTTGCCCTGTTTGAATAACTTTATTGGACAAAGCCGAGTGTGAGAAGCCTGTTGTTACAGTGAATTGATCTGTACAGTGTGAAGCCATATGTCGTAGCCATTTAGAAAGGCTGATTTAAGATTGTAGCTATGGTGCTGGACTGACACTTAAGAACCCCTGAAAGCCTCAACAGCAAAAATGTTTGTGTGTCTCAAGGAAAAATCTTGCAACATGCAAACATGTCATTTGCTAGCAGTTGTGGATCTTTTCCTGCTTCAATATCATGGTTACACTTGGTTAAAAATATGGACTCACACATAAAGGTTGGAAAATATACCAAAGAGAAAGCAAGGTGCATTACTTGTTGGCAGGGTATAGCATAGGTGATTGCCTTAGCTTACATTCATGAAATCTTGTGTATTGTATATTGATTCTGTGTAGGCTAAGGTCACTATTATATATGCAACCTCCATGAATGCCTATACGTTCTATTTATACTACGTCCAGGAGTCCACTTGGTATATGCAGTAGATCGGCATCTGTAGTGGCCACATGGGAAGGTCACAACAAGTGAGGAGGGGCATGGATATCTGCACAAAGCCTACATGTACACCCCTATGATGATGAAGTTTGTATCCCATTACATCATTTGCAAACACAGAAAGCATACAATAGTACCAGCATAATACTTCAGCATAACGCTGGAGCACTAGTTAGGGAAGACCCCCCCCAATGGCCACCGGGTATATCACACTCTGACTGTAGTCTTGCCCTTCACAAAATCAGAAAACAGACGCAAATTTCTGATTCCAAAATGCTTCTTCAAATTACTTCTTAGATGGTTTAGTGTCATGATTATTCTTTTACCATGGCTCGCTAGTTTTCTCCATTTTGCATTAGCAAGGAGAACAATAGCCCAGAGCAACAGGGTAAGCACAGGGCCAACAGCAGACAGTGAATTTTACTAACACCCGCCATGATGAGCACTACCTGTTGCGGTTTGAACAGATGGACAGGACACCGGATTCGCTCATTTTTCTCAAGCCTGTTCAAACCGCAGTTCAGATTTCAAATAAGAAGTGAAAAACCTGATGGAATCCAAACAAAATCAATTGTCTTACTGCACACTAACATTCAGACATTAAACATCAACAGCTGTAAAACATGTTGTGTCCTTGACTGACTGCTCATGAAGCCACAGAGGATGGTGATTAACATAATCTGTCACATGAGTTTATTGACATCCTCCATACAGCATCCTTTAGGTAAACTATTCAAGGATATAGCAGCATTAATGTTACATTCGAGTTTAGAATGAAGCAAACACTCAAATGCATCATCAAATAATATTATATACTGCACAATGGTTACAATTGCTTTCATTGTAATGAAATCCTTGAAGCATGCTGTTTAATTGGTAAGTCAATTCTTTTAATTTCAGTGGGAGGACACTGAGTATTGAAATGTTGCATAAAGACAGACTAGCCCCAGTTTGTGTCTGTCATGTATTAGCATACATTCACTTCTGTTTTCCTAACCACATAGCCGACAGGCTGCCATCTTTCCTTTGATTCCTGCTCAACTTGGGAAGTGGGTTAAAAAATCTTTTTTCATCAGATGGAATATTTTTTCATTTATATGCTTTGAAAAGTCTTTGATGATTCCAAAAACACTGTCAGAACAACGGTAGGTGTTTTGTCTTTTAAAGAAACGGATGATTACCTCTGTGACCTGAATGTATACTAATTCATGAGAGGCACAAACTGGTTCTAGTGTGCTGTAGATAATAACCACACGGATCAGTCTGGTAGCAGCAAGTGATTGAGCATTTTCCATGGTTTTCAAGTTGATTGAAAGGCCAAAATTAGAATGGCAGCTTAGTTTTCAAACCGTGATAATTGGACAAATGATAAAAGAACAGCAACATCCACCGACCAGGCTTCTGGAATTGGACAGGAAAAATAAATATCAAGTCAATAACAAGCTCAGACAATGTGCCTCACAAACTGTGTGTACAAATTGTCTGATGTCCTGTGAGCCTTGTACTAAACCAATTATCAGATTTCAGGATTTGCAACAAAAACATCATAGTAGGCTTCACAATATAGCTACCAGACTTAAGTGTGGGCATCCGGAAACTGATTTTATGCATGACGAAGTCCGCATGTGAGGACAACTGCCTCAAGTGTCAAAACAGAGCAGCATTTTCCCACATGAACTGAGTCACATTAACAAGCCAGAGGAGATGTTACGTGTATGAACATTGCAAGCGTTCACCGGTCTCTCAACCCTTTCCTCTTTCTTTCTATTTGTTGGCCAGTGTAGCTACTCAAAGATTTTACAAATTGTCACACTCTCATCATTCGGGCTGCAGAGATAAGGTTGCCTACTGATGCGTGACTGGCTGCTAAACCTCTTTCAAATTTTCTCATACTCACGGAAGCTGTTTGCAGCCATTATGACTGAACAGTAACTGTTAACAAGTTAAACAAAAACGTGGAAAAGGTGAATTTGATCATTTGGAAATACTGCGGATCAACACTTTAAATGGATTTTTAAAAAGTACACCAGCTGTGAAATCTGTGAGCTTCCTTGCTGACCACCTGGCCTGCACCTACGCAGAGAGAGGGGGTGTGGCACAGAGAAGAAGTGGGAACACACACATACATTATATTTCTAAGTAGGCATGATGAGACTGTGTGTCATCGAGGGGAATTTTCTCAAAGCAGGACTAGAATGTCACCAAAGTGTGAAAAAGATAATGCAAAATCCCTCTTATAATTACTTGAATTAAAGACAAATATTTAAATGTCAGTTTTAGGAGTATAATTTCCTCATACATATTGACTTGCTAATTAGAAACAGAATTTTCCCAAGTATGTGATTATACCTTAGACTCATTTGTGTTGTATGACTTCCTGATCCCATTTTCAGTAACCTACCTTAAGTCTCCTAACCAGTTGTCCACACCAATTGTAACTCAATTGGATGGTGGAGTCCACATCACAATTATAAGGCTAGCAGTTAATTAGCTTATATCTTAGCACCTAGATTTTCAGCGTACCACTGATGGTGCATGAGTTCCCTCAAGTTGCATGTGGAAGAATGTCGGAAATATATTTTTTCAATCAAATAAATCAATTTAAAACAATATAATACAATCAAAATACTACAAAATTTCAAATGTAAATGATGACATGGCTGAAGTGTATTTTAAAGTAGGATTTGTCTTTCCTGTATTTTTGTTTCAATATCAGCCTGCTACGTGGTCATGATCATGAATGTAGTGTGTCATCCTTACTGGTAGTTAAGAGCTAAACTGTGATAGCAAGATAGTAAGCGAAGGTAAAATAAAGAGACTGAAAATTAATGCTTCAAAAACACTGCAATATTGGCTCCAAATGGTGACCATTGCGAAGAGAAGTGCAGATCAGAAGGAGAAAAAATTGAGCAGCCATGTTAAAAATGAAATGGACAACCGTGAATCAATCCCAAGTGCTACTGGCTGCTTAAGAGTGGCAGTAAAGTGTCCAAAAGCACCTGCTAGGACCAAATGGCACAAAACAGCAAGGTGGTACTTGGAGAGCTCAATCTTCTCTGAGGTGGTACATGGTGTATAAAGTTTCAGAGACACTGGATTAGCATAACAAAAGGAAGCAGGGAAAACAGCTAACAAGGCCAGGAAATAGTTCCAACATTTAAATCAATGTGAAAGTTAGTAAGCAAAATTTAGAGCTGCTGGTTTGGTTTGGACAGAGCCAAGCTAGCTTTTCCCCCTGCTTACGGTCTTAATGCTAAGCTACGCTAACCACCTGCTTCATATTTACTGTACAGACAGAGTGGTATCTTTTCATCAAACTATTCTCAAGAAAATGAGAGTTCTGTTTACACAAATGTCAAATGCTTTCCTCAAGTGAGGCAGTAGTTTTAATAAACATGACTTAATCTCTTTGATTTATTTAGCAGCCTTTATTTTTATTATTTATTTGCATCTGTTTTACAAACTAAAAGTCCAATTTGACATTGTTTAACAAGCATTAGAGAAGTTGAATGTTTTAAAGTATTGCAGAATCAGTGCTGCATAAGAAGCATTTGATTGATACATTGATTTCACTGGCCTTGTCAAATGGTTTAGCCTTGCTGAACATGTTTTAAAGGACCAGAATGTAGGATTTAGGGGCATCTAGCAGTAAAGTTGCAGATTGCAACCTCACCTTCTCCTTTTAAGCATGTAGGAGTAACTACGGTAGCTGCAAAACATGCAAAAAAAACATGAAAGGCCTTCTCTAGAGCCAGTGTTTGGTGTGTTCCGTCTGGGCCACTGTAAAAACATAGCTGTTTAACATGGCAGCCTCCATGAAAGAGGGCGCACATGGGAGAAGTTAGCCTTTAAATCTTTCTGCCAGAAAGAGCTCTCTAACATGCAGTTAATGGCCTTTTTTAACCCACACCATGATGTTTTCCTAAACCTAACCAAGTAGTTTTGTTGCTTAAATCTAACCAAACAGTGACAGAGAACTGAAAAACAAAACAACAACAACAACAAACAACTTAAGATCAGTGATTCCAAAAGTGTGGGCTGCAGCCCCCATGAAAGTACTACAGATGGGCTATTAATAAATAGTTACAATTTTGTAAGTCTGAAATTAAGTAATCCAAAGTAATAAAACAAATCAACGGGATTTAAATTATTAAATATTCTTCATTTATCTGACCTAGTGACTAGGTGACTTGGTGACCTGTCACATTAACAGTGGAATGTATTGTATATCTCATCATTAGTGCATTAGTCTTATGTGTTGATCAGAGTTGGGCTTAAGGGTTTGGGTGGGATGCATAATGTTTTTCAATTTTTAAATTGGAACATGGTGTTCTTAAGTGTGGGAATGGCTGCTTTCAATCAAAAGTCAATTAAGTCTACAAATTGACAATAAGCTTCACGTGGTTCAAACTCCAGTCTCCTGGATGGAAGTCTGAGGCTTCACCCATTAATCCATCACAGCCTGCTCCTGATGTGGAGTTTGTCGCTCTTCATACTGGTCACCTAACTTCCTAAAGCCTTTCTGCCAGAATGCCCTTTCTGGCAAACAACTTTCTGGGCTTTCTGCCAGAAATCCCTGAAGCCTAACTTCTTCCATGTGCAAAGAGTACCCAAGCCTTCTGTAGATAAAAATGTTCAATCCAAGGTAACAAAAACATGATTCTTATTTTCAGGTGATTATGCACAAATGAAAACTTACATTTTGTCCAGATTCTGACAATAAGCTCCTTTAAATCTTACACACTCAACCTTTAAATGTGTTTCATCAATACAAGACTTGGAGAAAATCTCATGCTATTTTTGGTAGCTTATGCGTCTGAGAAATATAACATTTGTTTTCATTAGGAGAAGGAAGTTGCCTTCATCACATGCTCTTCTCTGTCTACATGCTGCCTTTAGATGATGTCATCATGTCAATTTCCACAGCTATGCCGATGACACAGAATCATACAGCTCTGTAGAGCCAAATGCAAATACCTCAAACTGGCTCACAGCCTGTCTGCACTTAATAAATAGATGAGTTATAATTTTTTAAAACTCAGTGGAAGACAAACAAGACATAAATACTTTTGCTTAGCCCCGAGGCCAAAAGAGATGCACTATGCACGAACCTTGGATCTGTAGTTCCCTAGATCAAGCCAATGCCCTGTGTCACACTCTGTTACACTCTGATTTTAGTATTAAATCACACCTCTAAATCATCCGTCTTTCATCTTAGAAATATTGCCAGGGTGCAATTTAAGCCAGCAAGATGTCAAACAGCTAATTCATGCTTACATCTCAAGCAAGCCAGACTACTACACATTTCACTGGTCTTACTGAAAAGTCTATTAGGGGGATACAAATAATTCAAATGCTGCTGTTTGACTCCTGATCAAAACAAGAAAAGGAGAGCACTTGAGAGTCGTTTTAGCTGAACTTTACACGCTCCGCATATCTTTTGGAGTTGTTTCTAAAAGTCCCTTTGTATTTACAGTAAAACTCTAAATGGCTTAGGACCAGCTTACATCGCTGTCCCCCAGTTGGTTTCAGAGCCTTCATATTCAGTCACGTCCGCCTCTGTGGGCCGTTAGATGTTCAGAACCACAGATGTAAGAAAACTGGATGTTCCCAAACTGGGAGAAGCCAGTCCCTTGGATATTAGGGAGGCAACCAAGAGGTTAAAACACATCTATTTCTGTTAGCTTTCAACTTGTCTTTTAACTTTGAGTATTTATCTCTTTCTGTAACTATATTTAGTATTTTCTACTTAATTTTGCTCATTTCTCTTTATTATAAAGAACTTCAAGTTGCATTCTTTGTCAAAACAGTCTTATGTAAGTGAAGATACATTATTTATATTGTTTCAACCTTCCTGCTAGATAATGACTTTCACTTTTACCCTTCAGTAGCTCTTCTCTCTCAGACATAGATTAACGTGTGCTTAACTCTGAGAACACAGCGAATCATTCACTGAGCTGTATATTTAACCTTTTGTACCATTACCTGATATCTCTCTATTTTTTTTTTTTTTAAAAGCGGATAAGACTCAAGCAAGAAAACAGCTAGAGAGAAAAATTCATTGATCTCATTTATGTACAGAGTACATGCCTAGAGTCAGCTGCCAAAATCAGTCATTTGAGAAAATAAAAAACAGTGCTGTTTGTCTTTTTGAGTGTGTGAGAGGGAGTGAATACATGTAGAGCTGCAATGATTAGTTGATTAATCAATCAGCTGTCAACTATTAGATTAATCATGAACTATTTTCATGATCAATTAATTGTTTTCAGTCACTTTTTTGTCAAATTTGAATGATTTCAGCTTCTCAAATGTGAATATTTTCTGGTTTCTTTAGTCCTTTATGACAGTAAACTGAATATCTTTGGATTGTAGACAAATAAGGCACTTAATGACGTCACCTTGGGCTTTGGGAAACACTGATCAACGTTTTTCACTATTTTCTGACATTTTATGGACCAAACAACAAATCAGTTCATCAAAGACAATATCCTTTAAGCTCTATGCAGAATAACAAACTTATATTATTTTGACTTGACTTGTATAATTCAGCCTACCTGCCAAGTCAGCTAGTCAATAACCAGGATAAAAGGTGTGTGTGTGTGTGTGTGTGTAATGTGTGTGCATGCGCACGTGTGTGAGTGTGTAAGTGCGTGGAAGCATGTAGGGCTGCAATGATTAGTCAATCAGATTTGTTGCTGATTATTAAATTAAGTACTTTGAAACTCAATAATTCAAACTCAGTTTTTTGAGTCTTTTTATATGTCAACATTTTCTGATATCAGCTTCTATTTTCGGGTATATTTTTATATTTTCTGGTTTCTTTACTCCTCTATGACAGTAAACTGAATATCTTTGGTTTGTGGACAAAACAAAGACATTTTAGGACGTCACCTTGGGAAACGATGACCAACCTTTTTCACCATTTTCTGACATTTTATGGATCAAACAACAACTTTTTTAACAGAACATTTAGATTATTTCAAAATCAAACAGAATTTGAGTTACACAAATATTTTCTTTTCTTTTTAAACATTTCAAAATCTTTTCAGTGCAAATAACGTATTTTGTATATTTTTTTTCCTGCCACCACAAAGTACAGCACTTTGAAGAAACCCCATATATCAAAGATGCTTCCCATAAGATAATTATTAGTTATCAAGAAAAAAAGTTTCATAATTTTAAAATTGCTATATTTTAAAGACGTAATCAAAGTTGTAATTAAGTAATCCTTGACAATGTAACTGTAATTTATTTACATAATCTTCAATTGTAATTTGGTCCGATTAAAGTCAGTAATCTGATTACATAATCCCAATTACATGTAATCTGTTACTACCCAAACCTGCATATCTTTGTCACAACTGTTAACCACTTTTGATGGATCACTGTAAAAACAAAAACATCTGTTTATCAACGGATATATCAATATAAGATTTTTTTTTTTTGCTCCCTAATATTGGTGTCTGCATTGGCCCCAAAAACCTGGTCCCTTGGGCCCTTTAAACAGCATTCCATCAATCAATAAAAATGATTTATTAGAGATAGATATATAATGAAAATAACCTTGGGATGCACAATATGGATTTTTTCCAGCCAATACTGATAAGTATCTGCCTCTCATGGCCGATATCAAAGATAACCAATAATTTCACATGGTGTATTTTAAAAAGAGTTGTTTAAGCACACCTGAAGGTAAGAAAGGCTGAGATGTAGTGAGCAGAGATGGATTATATAAGATTCCACAGCTCAGCAAACTGGCATCACTATTACAGCAGAAACAAAGAGCAGTTCTGACTCTTCAAATGTTCATTTTTGTTTTCTAGTAAAATTAATCAAAACACTTCACAAATATACTTTGGCTTGAATGGCAAAAAATTCAAAAAAAGAAATCAAATTAAATGATTAAATGATGTTACTGGTATTATCTGTCAAATAAAATTATTATGGCTGGTATTTATCGGCCAATATACACAGTTGCCGATAGACAATATAGCTGTGATAGGCCGATAACATCCCATAATTTGGTTAGTTACAGAACCAAAATACATGGGAGGGAGGAGACAATTTTCTTTCAACTCTATGCATAACATTAAATTGATATTATTCTGACTTTATTTTTCTTTAATAATTCAGCCTACCTGCCAAATCAGCTAATCAATAAACAATAGGATGGATGGATGGTGTGTGTGTGTGTGTGTGTGTGTGTGTGTGTGTGTGTGTGTGTGTGTAAGAGAGAGAGAGAGAGAGAGAGAGAGAGAGAGAGAGAGAGAGGCAAGAAGACTGATTCCCTCAAACTCTGCAGCCTCCCAACAGTCACACACACACTTTCATCTCGTCCTCTCGGTCATTCTCAGCCTAAACTAATTATCTTTAAATGACTCAAATGACTATAAAGCGCGATGCGTGAGTGAACACTGACCACACTGCGTCAAAAGAGCTCTGTGCGTAAATTAAAACTACTCACGCTGCTGTTCTGTCCGGACCAGTGCACCATCGCCTGGTTGTGCGCTGTGTCCCCGGTGAGCGCAAATGTCGAACTTGTGAGCTGGAACTCCTCCTGGTCCCCAAACGAAGCATCCTCCCCGCCCTCAGGTCTGAATCCGGACCAAGTCTCTGCGCTCCTCGCACTCCGTGTCCGTCTCCAACTGGCCGCATCCGTGTCCTCTTTCACCGCCACATCACCCTGCGCCCCGTTTTCTGCGTAAAAGCTGCTATTTTTTCCATCCTCGATGCTATTTTCAGTGAAGTCACTGGGAGAAAGGGTAGCCAGGCGTGAAGAAAACACTTTCTCTGGGTGGGAAAGTTTTTGCTTCGCGTCCTTCTGGAGACTACTTGTGTTATTACCTCCTCTGGACGAACTTTCCTCGCTGTCGGTTAATTCCGCAACCTCGTGTTCTGCGTCCCCGCCGGCGGTGGGTTTGGCGCCCGGTGGTGACCCCTCTGTAAATCCAAGAAATTCTCCAGCGGCTGCCTCGAGTTCTCGGGGAAAGGCAGTGATGAGCGGCAGCTGGCAGGAGGGAATGCACCTTACCTCAGCCGTTGTTCCGCCCAGGATGGAAGTTAGGGTGAAGAGCCAAATCCACTCAGAGAAAATGATAAAAAGGCAGTGACCGAGGCGCGTCTCCATTCTACGTTAATTCCTTCTCCAGGCGTGGTTAAAAACATATCATTTTCACTCTTGAGCGTTTGTCTGTCATCACCTGGTAAAGTGCAGTCCGTGAATGCACTGTGGGGAGGTGCAGCAACGCGCGGAGCGGACAAGTGTTCCCAAGTACTGATGCAAACGATGCATCAGAGGAGGAGCTGGAGGCTGAATCCTGGACGAGAGGGGAGAGGGGCCCATACCCCCGCATCCTCATCTCAACCTGGATGAAAAAAAGAAACTGGGCGTACTCTTAATTAAGTTATATTTCTGTAGAGGCATGTGGTCCCCCGAGGGCTTTTATTCTGGTTTTGATCAGCAGTGTGCCAAGCAAGCTAATGTGTCACTAATTATACAAGGTGGAGGGTTACTTTAAAAATGTATTCCGATATAATCACTGATTACCTGTTCAAAATGTTTTCAGTAACCTAACCTACTTGCTTTTAACACCAAATATGGTGACAATCTTTTAGCCTATTGTACTGTTTCATGTTCCTTCTAGGTTTATTAATTGTTTGTCCAGATATTCCTTCATTATGCATAAATGCATGTAGATTGATAATGGCAGTTATGCATATTTAAATGTAGGCTACTTAGTTATGCTATTCACACTTCAGACTCAAACTTCCAGTAAACTGACAAAATGTATTCTGGGACTTATGTTTTTACCTACACGTCATCCTGGTCACCATCATAACAGCCCCAAAATATTTTTTAGTCAAAGCAGTAATATCAACAGGTAGCTAGCTAACTGGACTTCTGTGTTGCCGATATTAGCGGTTGGTCTGTGTGGCTAACGTAAGCGGTTTTTCTGTGCAAGAAGTTGGTCTGACCTGAAAATCTTTCTTTAAAGCTATAGTGCATAACTTCTACATGTTCGTAAATGTCCGTTTCACCCAAGCCACTCCTAGAGGAGATGACACAAATGCTGATTAAGCCGATCGGCTCCTCTAACATCTTGCGGTATTTTTCAATATACTGTAGGCCCTATATCATTTTTGCTTTGCTTGTCAACCCGCGACATTCGCGCGTTGGCGCACAGGAAATGACGCGTTTTACCTCACAACAAGAAGGGAAGGGGAGGAAGAGCAGAGAGTCTCATGGCACGAGGCAGAGCGCAGGTAGGAAGAGAAAGCAACATGGCGGAGAACCCAAAGAAGCAGCCGAGACACGGTTCAGAAGTGGATCCTAACACAAAGAAAAAGCCTGGACGTCGAGAATCAAGGTGACGGAGGGATAGCGGTGGGGAGTGGGGGGCATAGTGGGGGGGTGGGGTACACCTGGGCATACCTCATATGGAAGTGCCGCCTTTATTGTTGTAATAACGCAGAATTCCGCTAGGGGGCGACATAAGTTATGCACTATAGCTTTAGATTAGGTAGATTAGCTTAGTTCTTGGATGATGACAGTATTTTTGCAGCTGAGGGCAGATATGTCACTGTACTTTCTGATTTAAAGACAAAATAATGTCGATAATTTCCACCAATTGAAGTGTTTTTTTCACTAGTGGTCTAGTGACAGTAAGTAACTAACTAACTGGTTTCACTCAGACCAGACTGATGTTGTGAGACTTGTTAAGTGTTGCAAAGTGTGTGCACTGCACATGGCAGTAGGCCTATATTGTTTTTTAATTTCAAAATGTATTTTAAAATTGTAATTGTAATAATAATCACTATTTTACTAAATGTATCTGTAACCTGATAACATCTTTTTTT
>JAJHUR010138968.1:0-13719 GCA_027495735.1 Lutjanus campechanus
AACACAATATTCAGACGTCTTTGACATAATGTCATAACTGTTGCTTCTTCACATTATAAGGTTTTAAATTTAAATTCCAGACATAATTTACATGTTTCTAAAGTCTTGCCTGTGACTGGTAATTACACACAGAAATTTTATTTCAAATATGCCATCATCTGTTTATAATGGGGATTTAACAATATATTGAATATCACAATAGAAAAAATGTCTCTCATCTGTATCGGACTGGAACAATACATGGTTAATTATTATTTTATTTTACTTTATAAAAAGGACTGCTTTGTTTTGCAATTGTGCATATATAATTCAAGCATTCACTGCCAAAGATTGGCATTTTTTTTGGTCATGCTTAGATCATTGCGGGCTACTTTTATCTTTAATTCAAGAAGGAAAGCAGAAACACTATAACTTAAATGAAAAAATCATTTCATTTCATTTTAAGACCAAAAAATGCTTTTCTAATATTGCGATAATTATTGTATCGTGGATTTTTTTAAATCATGGTATTATTGTCCTGTGAGTTTATAATCATAACTATAAATTTGTTTCTAGATCATTGATGCTTTTGAATTTAGTTGTAAGATACTTATTCTAACATGCCAGCATACATACAGAATATAGAAGCATTATTCCTTCTTATAAACTACATACTGCAGGCATCAACCGTTGAAGCATGTCAACACAATAGTATGTCTTCAGGGTTTGGCGCGGTCCTTACCCTCTGTAATAATAACAACCATAGCATTTGTAAACTATAGTATGTCATTTAGAAACATTATGCAGTGACATCATCACAAAGCGGCACAGTAATTTCAACTTCAGCCCTCAAGCGTAAGGAAAACCTGTCAAGCACAGGAGGGCCCAGAAATATTCTTTACTGTTACAACTATAAACACTGTTTTGACATAATTGCTGCCCTGAGAGAGCACGAAGTGGAGAGTGAACCCTTATTTATTAGAGTCTTAACATCCCCCACGGGGCCGCTTTCCTCCCAGTGAGCAGTCATTAGTGAGCACACACACAGCAGGACGCCCCAAGACAAAATGCAAACATCATTGTTCTGCGTATCCTCCGAGTTGTTCCTCACAGCCTAATGGCATAATGTGTTTTTATTTCTTTCATTTCGTTTTCCGAAGAGGCATTCGGCGTTCAGAATTTGTGCGTGCCCTGTACTGACTGTTCTTTAATATAAAATGCGCAAAGCTTAAAACAGAACAGTTTTGACAGCACTATTGTCGGTAGGTGAGCGCTCTCTTCTGTCTTTCCTAGCAGCCAGGCAGTTTTTAATTTCACACAATGTCAGGATGTCACCTTCGAGTGTTCAATTCAGTTCCAATTTAGATTTTTTTTTTCTCCATCTAATGAGTTTGGATGTTTTTTTTTTTGTTTTTTTTTCCTCCACTCATTATTGATTCAGAGCGATGAAGAGGCAGGAGTTCAGGTTGGAGAGAGGCTGCACAGCCAGCCATCAGAACATCCTTCAGCGTGCGTGGATAAAAAGGATGAATGTTCTGGAAGTGTTCAAGGCCAAAGTGAGAGATGAGAGGAATCTGTTGATTTGCTAATGGAGCAGAGGTGGCAGAGAATATACAGCACCCTGTGTACAAAAACACTCTTGCTCTGACCTCTTTTTTTATTTATTTATTTATTTTTACCCTTTTTACACCCGGCCTACTC
Organism: Lutjanus campechanus; assembly: GCA_027495735.1. Classification (NCBI taxonomy): domain Eukaryota; kingdom Metazoa; phylum Chordata; class Actinopteri; order Lutjaniformes; family Lutjanidae; genus Lutjanus; species Lutjanus campechanus. The sequence continues at coordinate 1,681 of JAJHUR010138968.1, forward strand.
TCCCCTCCTCTCCTCTCCCAATTTTGCTTTTTTCCCCCCTCCCTCCCTTTTTGTCCATGCACAGATAAATATTCTAGTCACCACTTATGACTGATATTTTCCAAGCCTTCAGCATCCAATTGTTACATCCTCAGCTAGTCTGAAGATGCAGGGACAAGCACATTGTACACTGGAAGGAAATTTCCCTCCAACAACAAAATTACACTTGGATACAAAACAAGCACGCGCGCCCAAGTATACAAATGTATGCCGGAGCACACACATATGGAGCATACTCTCCCTGGTACACAAGTGCATATTAGCATACACACACACACACACAGTTAGACACACATGCAAATAGATGTTCTCACAAAGCTTGCAAATTCCATTACACTTCAAAAACTCCCCTCAAAAAAAGGATTTGGGTTAATTTAGTAAACACAGGGTCAGAGCTGCCACAAGAGCTGAGAGGAGGTGAGGTGTGTGCGTGTGTGTGTGTTTGCATGTGTGCACGTGCATGTGTGTATGTGTGTGTGTGTGTGTGAAGAAGAAACGCTGACTGTGTGAAGTAGAGAGTCCTGGCAGCAGCAGCCGCAGCAGCACCAGCAGCAGCAGGAGCAGCAGTCTAAACCCAGCCACTCTCTCCAGAGATAGCGCTTCTTTCTCATTTGCTCTGGCCCTATTTTAATAATAGCTGTGCATAAGTAATTTCTAAAAGGCCAGGCAGGCACATGGGCGTGGGTGGGGGGAAATTAAACTCATTTTATCTGTGAGCAGGTGGATTCCTATTTATCATTAACATGCATAGAATTTGCACAATGTTATTTCTTGCTGCTGCTACTGATGGAACGTCATCCAAATAATGTCGGAGGAGGGTCTGCCTTTTTTTTTTTCTCTTTTTTTTCCCCCCCGCTTATGCTGGAGTGAAATTCATAGATAAAAGTACTAGGGTTTTTTTCTCGCAATTTTCTGCAAACGGAAACTAATTCTGGGAAGCTTCTTATTACAGTGCCGGCTCATTTGGTTTGCATTAAAAGGGGGACAGGAGCGACATTAGGATTTCTGCCAGATTTCCAGGAGATGCTCCAACATTTGCTCTTATATCATTAGTAACGCCCCTCTCCCCCCTCCCCTCACTACTTACAGAAGCCCTTTTCCTCTTTTAACTTGCATTAAACAATCTCTGCTCATTATTGGCCCAATAATAAAACTGGAATATATTTGACTTCCTGATTTAGATCCTATCAAAATATTGGAATGTAAATGTGTAATTTTGAACGCATGATATGGAGGTTAATAATTGCTGGATAATCTCTGTGTTATTTTAGCATAATTCAACAGCAGGATTATTTGTCATTTTTTAAAATTAGGATTGTGCTTTTTAATTTGTTTTGGATTGTTAATCTTTTTTTGTGTTACAGCATGGCTGGAGCTGTTTCTAGTTTATCCAATTCTGTCCTCAAAACCCACTAAAATATGTTATTAGTCTGACTATTGCTGCTATTCTTATAAATATATATATATTACTCTTATGCAACTAAAGACTATTTTCACATCTAAATTAACTGATTGATTCTTTGGTGTATAAATTGTTAGAAAGCAGTAAAAACAATGTAAAGCTGACATCCACAGATGTCTTGTTTTGTCTAACCAGCAGCCAAAAACCCAGATATTCGGTTTACAGTGATATTCAGGAAAGAAAAGCATCAGCTCTTCGCTTCCGTGAAGCTGAAATTGACATTTGTGCATAAAAAAATCAAGCATTGTTTAGTCTGACTATTGCTGTCATTGTTATTAACATATGTATGTATTTTAGTCTTATGTTATAAATGTATTCAGGCTGCAGCAAATTATCTTCACACTGCAATTAATTGATTGATTGTTTGATGTATAAACAGTCAGAAAACAGTGAAGTGACATCTATAAATATCTTCTTTCTGGTCAACAGTCAAGATATGCAGTTAACAGTGATATTAAATAAGGAAACTCATCAACTCGTCAGTTTTGGGAAGCTGAAATTGACATTTTTGCATAAAAAATGTTCAAAATGTGTTATCAGTCTGGCTGCTGCTGTCAGTCTAATCAAAATATTTATATTTTACTCTTACATTATATATGTATTTGGGCTGCAGCCAACAATTGTTTCTGTATCTTGTTAAAAAAAAAAAGTCAGCATTGTTTTAAATTACTCAAAATTGGTTAGGTTTCAATAAAACTGAAGGAGGGAGTGCTCCTTTATGAGTTGAGCCAAACAAACCATTTATAAAGCCACTGGATTATTTGAAACAATGCATTGTCACAAACCTGAAAACATGTCTGCTCCTGAAAAGTTGTCTCCAAGCACTGCAGCTAATGATTATTTTCATATCTTAATTAACTGATTGATTGTTTGACATGTAAAATGTCCAAAGGACGTCCACAAATGTGTTGCTTTGTGTGACCGACAGTCAAAAACCCAAAGATGTTCAGCATCTATGACTGTATGGGGGTGTGTTAGTGCCCACGGCCTCATGGCTAACTGTCACACCTGAAAACCCCCGTTGATGCTGAAAGGTACATGCAGGTTTTGGAGCAACATATGCTGCCATCCAGATGTCTTATTTCAGAGGCGTTGCTGCTTATTTCATCAATGTCCAGACACATTTTGCATTTTACAGCGTGGCTTCATAGTAAAATAGTTCAGGAGCTAAACTGACCTGCCTGCAGTCGAGACCTGTCTCCCAGTTAAAATGCGTTATGAAGCGCCAAATCTGACGACTGAAACCTCAAACATTAAGCAAGAATGAGAGAAAATTTCACTTGGCCAGTAGTCAAAATCTCAAATATGTTCAGTTTACAGTGATTTTAAAGAAAGAACAGCATCAGCTCTTCACTTTTGGGAATCTTAAACTGGCAATTTTGCTTAAGCTTTTGCTTGATCTTGTGAATATTATCTAATTTTATCTAATCATACATCTGCAAATCACTTTTTGAACCCAAACACCAAACCACATCAACTCTAAGTGACTTTTTTTTTTTTATATCCCTCCACATCATCTCTGCATCCCCGTCCATGTTGTTGTCATGTAGTGGAACAACATCACACGCCACACTTTGCAGTTGGGGATCATGGGAGATCCGTCTGCGGGCGGGATTAGACTCGCCGTTACGGGCGATGAGGAGCGAGATGATGATGTGTGTCTCTGTCTCCTTTTCTCTCCCCTGACAAATAACAGCATGGCAGCTCATGGCAGCCCCACAGCTCCTGACAGCCATCCAAGCAGCCAAGCAGGCAGGCAGTCAGCCATTGTTTTGTAATGTGTTTCACTCTGCCAGCGCTGATCCTTGCTAAGGTACTTACCACGCCATTGTTGTCTAAGTATGCTATTTTCTGGCTGGGCACCTCCACTATAGAATAGGGTGCTTTCTTTCTTTCTTTCTTTTTTTTTTTTTTTCCAAAAGAGAGGTTTGTTACAGTCACCGTCATGCTAATCCTGCTGTGTGATATGTATATGTGTCAACACAGAGAAAGAGAGAGGGAGAGAGGGGAGTCTTAACCCGACAGACAAATGGTGTGAATGGCAGAGAGGCAGATAGACAGACAAGTCCCATTCACTCCACACTGTCCTCCATGACACCAAATTACTGTTTATCAAAATAAGACGAGCAGTATAATAAGGATACTTTAGGAGTGTATCGTCTAATGCGTCTTGAATGTGTACAGGCCTCGTGGTGTTTCTACAGCAACATTCACCCGGCAGTCAGATTAACAGAGCAGGTCAGAGGAGGACTTCTAGCTGCTGCAGGGATTGATTGTTAATTTATATACAGTCAGAGCAGTGATCTGGAGGTAAAGTAAGACTCTTCTGTGATGTAATATTATGAATTTCATATCTAAAGTGAGGAAAAAGTGCCATTGTTTAATTCTGAAATCTTGCTATTTTTCATTCTTTGTTCTTTCCTATTTTTGGAAATACAGTTATTCAAGATACAAGGAGATTTATTTAGCATTCTAAAGCAAGGTTGTATAGCAAGATTTTGGCATAGTTCCATCTTTGATTGACTGATTAAAGTGGCTGAAGATATAAAAATATTTATATATTATATAGAAAAAACAAAATAATTTACACAGAGGACTGCAGAGGATGAATTTAGCAGTCTCACAGCTCGAGGGAAGTGGCTGCTCTTCAGTCTGGTGGTATGGCAGTGGATACTTCTGTATCTCTTGTCTGTTGTCAGCAGGATGAACAGGCTGTGGTCGGTATCGTCTTTTAGCATTATGAGAAGATTGATGCCACTCATGTCTGTACAGTTAATATTGAGCTGCAGCAAGAAATCAGTTAGATTAGCTTAGCATAAAGACTGGAAACAGGGGCAAACAGCACCCAGCCAACAAAAGAGAAATAACACGTTAAAGGATTCATGTGAAGGATGTAGTAGCACCTAGCTGTGAGCTTGCAGATTACAAATACCCTGCCTCACCCTCCCCTTCCAAGCATGCAGGAGAACCCAGGACGGGACCATTAGGAATAGGTCAGCAGTTGCCCCAAGCTACCAAAAGCCCCACAAAACGTTTTTTTTTAAACTTTTCGCTAAATAATTACGTCTTTCTAAAAATCCATATGCTAAAAAAAATCATAATGCTTAATTCATGAGTGTTTCTGGGCCCTTTCTTAGTAATTTGGTTTTAATGCACATCTGCAGAAAGGAAGGAGGAAGATAGCAGCCAACTCGTGTAAACGAAAGGCTCGACGTGGTTTACAGACAGAAAACTGAAGCAAAGCTACTCCAGCAGTGCTAAAAGAAGGAGCCTGTTCACCCTGCACCCTGAGATACAGAAGTACCTGCTGCCGTACCACCAGGCATCAGAACAGCTTCTTTCTCGAGGTTTTGAAACTCCTCAATTCACACTCCACTATAATAGAATTTTATTTAATATGACTTATTTTTTATTCAAGGACTGAAAAAGGGCCAGAACAATGGATGTGGAGGGCCACATGCATGTGTTTGCCTTTGGTACAAAAATTACTAAATCCATCCACGGCGACTGTGAGACTTGAAAATTGTATGTGAAGGAATTAACTGCCATGAACAATACCACACAAATCTGTTTGTTTCCTGTTTGATCAGGATTGTAGCCTTGATTTTAGAAATAATGAGGTATGAATCACCCATCACCAAGGGCGTAGAATTGGACAGGGCCTACTAATATCCATGGTCTACTGAACTGTCCCTAGCAATAATCTTGTTTAAAAAATTAAAATATAACCACTGTTGTTGGACAGTGTCTGGTCAAAGTTAATTAGTGAGATTCAGACCTTGCAGTAGTTGGGTCCAGTGCCTTTTATATCCACTGCCAAAACTTTTAATATATGAACTGACGAATCTAGCAAGTCATTCAGACCATTTGGCAGAGTGAGAAAAATACGCTAATTTATTATTTTGTAAATTTGCAATTTATGTATGCTGTAATCTTAGTCAGTGCTTCTCTGGCAGCAGCACAGCGTCTCTCTGTCTCCCCTCGCACTGTACAGAGATTTTTATTATGGTCATGGGGACACTGTGTCTCTGTCGCTTTGAAACTTTGCGACAACAGGCAGCAGAAGAACGGGCAGACAATACAGAAGCGCCCCGTACCCCTGGTCATAGCTGCAGCTGGGACACCAACCATGACACAAAATATCTGCCTTTGCCCGTCCCAACCATCTGCTTAAAACATTTGCATATATTTCTTCACATTTTCTACATTAAATGTCAGATTATATTTGATCAGCCCATAGTTCAAATGCTATGTCAAAGCTCTTTCTACTCTGTCAGAACATGTGGTGAAGATATTTTAAAAAATCCATTTATTTTTATTCTTTTTTTTCATAAAAACCACCAAAACTATAAATACTGACTCTAAATACAAGCTTTAAAGCAACTGATTGTGTGCATTTGATGTAAAATAACAGAATGTAAACTCATCAGGTAGTCCCTTCATACTGAGGACAGTGCCCTTCTTTGGTGCAGCACTGACCACATTTGAAGTGCTGCACTTGTCTCTGTTGTGTGATGCATCACTGCACAATCTCCACTTTAATTAATCATCACTCTGAGACCTTTTATTTTCCCATTTTTTGGTTAAGTGTGCATATTTCACTCGCCCATTCTGACGGTGGAACAGAAAATCTGCGGGCGCATTAATAAGCCTAATATAGAAACATATTTGAACCCTGGTCCTCCACTAAGTAGATTATAAACATTTATTATAGCATGTTATCATAATATCCTGCACAGCATATTGCAAAACTTCTGTGGGCCAGTTTTTCTCCCGGTGCAGTGGAAGATCATAGTTAATTCAGCAGCGTTATGGTAATGTAGAGGTCCCTATCGGTCCCGGCATCACACATACTAACAAGCTTAGGATAAGCCCAGCCTGGAATGGTATGAGGTTTGAATTTCTGGAACCACCGCGGTCTCTGCAGCCAAATCTCACTTCAGCAGAAACCAGTGGGGTGATTCCTCTGCTTAAAAAATTAGTGCTAGTGCATATATATTTTTTTGCAAGGAAAGGAGGTTTGGTACCTTGTGAGGAGAAAAATGCACTGTATGTAGAAAAAAAAAATATTTTAAGGATGGCAAAAATCGTCTTGAGAGGGCTAATCAGCTGGCAACTCTGAAAAGCCTGTAATGTGCATTAAGAGATTTATACACAGCGCAGAGGTAAAGCCTCACAACATTGTTGACTCATTTAAAGATGCCAACATCTCAACTTTGTGCACTGTTAACAAATGCACACATGTTAAGTTGGTGTACTCTGCACTTCTCCTGTCTCTGTAAATCGCAGTGTATCTGCCATAAGCATGTTATGCCCCAGGGCTCATCAGTACCATGTGATCCCAGGCAGGGGCTGCCACTGTGAGACAACATGCTAAATCCTGTTTGTGAGACTTGGCTGCTCTCAGCTCTTAGACTAATCTAACCACCCTCAACCTCGAGCGCGGGAGAAGAGCGTCTGTCGATCCGAGCAGAGGGGAGAGCGGAGGAAGAAAGGAGCTGGGTGCGCTGGGCCAGATGCATTTCTGTGCATTCACATTTCACCCATCAGGTTGAGAAAACAGGGTAGCTAGCAAATGAAAAGTGCAAAGTTAGTTTTCTTGAAATAAAGCAGTTTTTTTTCTTTTCTTTTTTTTGCAGAATGCAAACTGCAACAATGAAGGAAGAATTTCCAATACAGGTGACACAGGTGTCACAGATTTACTATAAATGAAAAGGTAACTAATGAAGCGACCATAAAGCTGATTGTGTGGTCTAACAAAGGGACAGTTCACCCTAAAATCAAAAGTACGTGTTTTCCCTCTGGCCTGTAGTGCTGTTTATTCATCCAGATTACTTTGGTGTGAGTTGCAGAGTTTCGGAGATATCGACTGTAGAGCTGTCTGCCTTCTCTCCAACATAATGGAACCTCTTTTAATGTTATCACACCAACACAGAGGAGTCGCTCCACTGTAACACAACTGAAAAACTGACATGAATGACTGTAGCCGTTAGATGTTTATTGAACCTCAGAGGACTGGTCAGGACTGCATATAACTGTCAATCTACAGGAGTTTCATGTTCTCTTTTCAAGAGTTACTGTAAAAAAAAAACAACAATTAGCAAAATTTAGGTTCAGGACCCAAGAAAAATACCCAAGGTGAGGCCTCTAAATGTCTTCAAGAACTCTTGAAGGACTCTTTTATCTAAGGTTCTTGGTAAACCCTGTGCAGTGGGTTCTAGATATTTTTTGAACATTAAAAAAAAGCTTGTCTGTAGAACCCCCTGAGTGTGTAGATACAAGCCTTGGGCCAAGGGTTTGATCTAGAACACACTCAGGGGGTTCTACAGAGAACATTTTTTATATTTTGGTACAAACAATCCTTGACAAAAGGTTTCTTCAAGGATTGTTGAGTAAGCCTTTGCCTTACAAAGAACTGTTGACAAACCCTTTCTTCAAAAAAAAGGTTCTTCAGAGGCCGCTGGTTTTGTGTAGAACCTCAGCCCTTTAGGAGGAACCGTTTTGGAACTCTCATGTCTCTGCGTGCAAGAAACAGGACAAACAGTAACTTGACAGGACGTCTCAAAACGAGCAGACAGAAGGAGCAAACGAAGAAGAACTGAGTTAAAGTTAGTTTGTCTCTTCCTTCACTCTTTCAGCAACTGTCTGTCTCTCTCTTTGCCCCTATCTGTCTGTCTTTCTGTCTGTCTGTCTGTCTTTTCTTCCTCTCTAAATGATAATTCAGAACATCACAGATTTGGCACTTGTAGCAGGTCTCGCAGAAAAATTAATTAATGCAAACTCCAAGTGCTATCAAAATTATACATTTGGAGCGCAGGCAGATACAGATACACACAGAGAGGGAGAGAGATGTGAGGACGTTCTGGTCTCATTAAGAGAGCAGGCAGAGTGGAATTAGTCTGAATATAATGACAGGCCACACTATCTCATGTAAAAACAGCCCTGTTTTCCTCTCTCATTCATTGGCACTAGTAATTAGTTTTGGCCCTAAAACTGTCACCCTTTACTCTAGAAAAGGCAGATGTGATTTGAGGTGCAATTTAATCTTGCTTTAATGAAGAACTAATGGACGCATTGCAAATTACTTTTTTCCCCCGCCAACCCCCTGTGTGATTGAACAGGGGCTTGGGAAAAAAAAAAAAAAAATCTATTTCCTGCTTTTGAAAAGATCAAGAGTATCTTTGATAATGGTGAGAGCGTCACCGGCAGCTTCATTGCATCGAGCCAACAAGCTCTTTTACCCGAATCACAATTCAGTGGAGAGGAGGCCACAATTAGTGACAAAGCAGAGAAAGCGCTGCGGGGCCTGGGCGAGCAGAAAGCCTCTCGGTGCTCCAGGCTCCTTGTTAGAAACGGGCCCTGGAGGTGTCACGCAGGAACAATGACGCCTGATAAATTACCCCCCGAAAAAAAAAAGAGAGAGAGAAAAGATGTACTACTAATTTTCAATTACACCTATAATGCATTCCCGATTGGAGGGAGAAATTGGACATGTGTGGAGGAGAACAAACAGTCATAGGCTCAATACACCTCTCTCTGTTTGTGACACTGGAGCCCATGATATCCAGAGTGTATTAGCAATAAATTACATGGTGTTTAATGCAGCAGCTCGCTGGTGATTTTACTCCACAGAGACAGAAAGAGAAGGGGAATGAAGCCAAATAATGTCTCGTCATTACATTTGGTTTTTTTGTCAGAGGATAATCACAGCCAGAAAGACAAAATTGCATTCTTATCTAATTTAGCCTAATTTCAAAAATTATGTTGTTGTTTGGCAAAAGAACATTTGTGCAGGCCTTTTTTTTTTCAGAAGAGGAGGAGAGGGTTTGAAGTGTGTGTGTGTGTGTGTGTGTTGGAGGGTGTGTGTGGGTGGGGGGGCTGGCTGTCTGCAGCTCTCTAAACCACTTAAAGGACACTGTGTTTCAAACTGGCATCGCTAACGGATGATGTTGTAGAGAATATATCAAGGCCAAATAATAGTCCTTGAAACGGGTGAAAGGGGATGTGAGAACTGAGGAGGGTCAGACATGTGGAACATGTGTATCTGTCTCCCTCTGTGTGCGTTTGTGTGTGTGTGTGTATTTGACTACAGCAGGAGCAAGGCAGAAAGCCTAATGGGAGTGGGCTTAACTCTTGCACACAGCCTCGCTACATATCTGATTACTGGGACCAGTAATTTTCTTTCCTTAAATAAGGAAGAAATTGGATAGGATGAATGAAATTTGGCTGTCATATTGCAATGATGGTGCAGCAGGGAGATTATGTGTTTCACATAATCGTTCATCATTTCCCAACCAGTGTTCAGGCTTAGCATAATGGAATTGGTAAACTGGTTTAAATCAGAACGTGAGAACAGACTATCAGGCAGACTGTGAGGGTCTGTGGTAATGTCTTCAGACCAGGCAGAATATTTTCACCACAGAGCTGCACGTACACACTGAATTACACAGTGCAAACACTGCAGGAACACGCTGTCTTCATCTCTGCCTCATCATATTGTCAGAATACATCAAAAGACACCTTAAAACACCCCTTCAGATATGTATTTTTTATTTTTTGTTGCATAATAATTCATATTTATTTTAAATCGTCTCTGTTTTTTAAAGCTCTTTGCATGCATTGACATAATACTGAGATGTATACTTTAATTTTTCATTGCATCTATATCTTGTACAGCAGCCGCTGCGGTGAATCAGACAAGTAAGGGCATAGATGTCATTTCAGTCTTTTAGGGGACACATATTAAGTGCCAGGAAATTTTGAGCATCAAACGCTTGTTTTAAAAATCATCATAAGTATTGATGGGGACCTGTCCCCTCCACCCCCCCTCCAAAAAAATCTACACCTATGCAGACAAGACAAAAACAGCAAAACCTGAAAATCAGAAGCAGCTTTTAATGCTTAGCATGTTTTCCCAAGAAATTTACTTTGATGTATTGGTGCACAATAGGGATGCACTTGAATTTAAAAGCGTTCTACTGGAAAGCACGAACAATGTGATGGAAACAAATATTTCTTCTATCTGAAGTTGCTCATTACTGTTCGGAAAAAGTAAACCTCGGCATAGTTAAAAAAAAAAGGTTGCATCTGCCTTAATCAGTCACTGATTTAATGCATCAAGATTATTCCCTTCAACTGAAGGATATTTTTAGTTACCTGTATATCTTTACTGTAGAGTTTCTATCTCCGATGCAAAACAGAATCTTTTGATTTAAATATCCCCCAGTTAAAGAGGAGGCGTTGGTGGACTTCAGACAGTTCATAAAACCTCAGTTTAGCTAAAAAAAAAAAAAAAGAGAGATTAAAAGTACAATATGAGGATGTGGAAATACATTTTATAATTAATTATATGCCGATATTAAATTATTTTGATGCTTTGTAGGTGCAACAACTGCATTGACAATGAGTATTATGTTAGAAAGTACAACGTTGCCCAATTTAACATGACTCAGTATAAACCATGCCCTCTTCTGATCCTCTACAATATAACTTTGTTGGTTGAGCAGGTACAGATACAAATAATGTCTCTATGCACCTTTCATGCATAACATTAACATAGTATGACAAAAAATATAAATAAAGATGAAAGGAAGCACTGTAAATCAAGACGCATGAATAGAAAAGTAACAATAACATTTGAAAAAATATTACAAAAAAATAAAAGATAATATGCACAATATGGCCATTATTCAAATTAAAGAGATGCACAGGTTATGCAGGAATATGCAAAATATTGTCCTGTGCAAAAGTTTACAGTACAAAGTATAAAGACTATAGTCCAGTGTTAATGTAACGTATTGATTTGGGTGTGTTATATGTCATTATATATCAACAATATCCCTTCAGATGTAGCTCAGAATTTATCTAATCTAAATCTAGATGAACTTAAATGCTAAACAGCATCACTTAAATGATTATATCATGATGTCTATATTGCATTGTGTGCTTATCATAATGGCTACTTTGAATATTACTTTAATATTTGAATATATAAGTGTGCTTATTTGCTCCTTTATATATGTAGTTATTTAATTATCTGAATACTTATGTTTTTCTTCCTAAATCAACTGTATTTTCTCCGTTTGATTTCAGTTACTTGGTAATAAGCTTCTTTTGTTTTCTTACATGTGTAACACCTGTACGTCCGTACGGCTCCTCACTGTGGAATAAAGAAATGTCTCAGTCTTGTTACGGGAACCACACGAGACCCAGGCGCAAGCAACACACACAGTACGAGTTCCAAAGAACGATATTTATTTACCAAAAGTGGACAATTTGTACCCAGGATAGCTGGGGTGAAAATGAGAAAGGAACGGGGAGATACAAACCTAACTACACTTAATAAATACGATGCAAAACTGACTATACTATACCTGATGTACTAACCTGACTACACACAATTTAATAACGACTACACTGACTATACTATACCTGATATTCTGACCGAGACTATGGGGAAATGGGGATATTGCTGGGAAAACGATTAACAAGGTAACTAGGAGCTAGGGAAACTAAGACTGAACAGACTGAGGGACTTA
>JAJHUR010138969.1:0-33291 GCA_027495735.1 Lutjanus campechanus
ACTGCTTTAGAGGACAGAAACAACCATTCATTTGCATTCTCTTTTGCAGATTTACTTGAAATTCTTATAACATTTGCAATATTTTTGGATGTAAAGAGAGGTAGTGTTTCACTATTTATTCACAGTGTCACTTGCATCCAGCATACCATGAATAAAGAATGTTACATGCTTACATAACTCGGGTCGCTAGTGACCCTTTAGAAAAACAATGCTTTTTATAACTTTGGACATTTTGACACTAGAACATAAAATAAATAAATCAAAATCAAACAGTTGGCAAAACACCACAGAGCTGAGTAACTGAATTTGACAAGTGTAATGTAGTCCTGGGTATGCATTTAAGAGTTAAGGATATAGTCAAAGGCAAAGATCAAGTGGAGCTGGGGGTACAAAGGGTTTCAGCACCAGAGACCAGGATTCATGTTCCATTGCATTTCTAACAATCAGTGTTGTTTTTCTTCAACCAGGACAAAGATCTTTCCTTAACTAAGTCTGCCAGAAAATGCTCAGTGGGTCATTTTGGAAAGCTCTGACAAACAAGCTTATTTGTTTTTTAGGCTCAAGGTTGTTTTTTTTATGTAATCAGGCACAGTTTCATTAAACTTCCACAGTGACTGACACTTAACCTGAGTTCCTTTCAAGCACATACTCCTCAACATTCATCAAGTTTTAACTAAACTAGCAGCACTAGCCTTTATGCATGAGAAGCACAGCCCAGAGAAGCTCTCCTTTCTCACAACTTCTTGGTAATGTGGCTGTGCTCGCTGCCTGCTGGCCTCTCCTCTGTCTTCTCCTGCCAAGAGCTGAATCTGTGAGGCCACTTGTAGGGGAGGACTGTTTTCCCAAACCCATACCTCTATTGTTACGTTACATTTGATCTTGAAAGCCTGTTTGGAGTCCAAGGCTCCATGGTTACTCTCCTAGATACAGTGGAAATTCGGACAGGCTTGTGGTTCCAAAGGAAAAGAAATTGTTGGTAGTGCAAAAAATGAGAGTGGAGAGGCCGTCCTGGAAGGCATCTGCCCACAGTTTAGGTCAAATACTGTACTCTCACATCAGTTAGAACATAAATGTCTGCATCTTTTTACTCAAGTAAGATAAATCTCCCCGTAACTCACACTGACTGTTGTCTCTCCTGGTCTATTCATGCTCGTGTCTGCAGGCTCCTGAAAAGTAAATGTCTTAAATTATAGAAGCTTTACTCAAGGGCTTACAAGGGCTTGATTATAACTGAATTTATCATTGAAGTGCCATAATGTAGAGGCTATAAAAAATACTGTAGTATCTTGTAGGCATGCTGATACACACACTTTCTCAGTCTTTACAAGGTTTCACATTGGAAAGTGAAATCAGACAAATGACAGGGCTGTAGCTTCAATCTTGTCTCATTCTTACGGCTATAGTGGACACTTCCTAAATATTTATGGTGTGCTGCACAGTGGTATCAGCTTCCTGCACGTGTCCTTACAAGTAATGATACAGTGTCTCCTCAGCCAACAGTATTCACTTCCCTTTTAGCAGACATTTTCATGGTCATTGACCTAAATGCACTGCCAAGTCAGTTACTTTTTATGTAAGTTGGCAAAAATAACTGTGAAAGACTGAAATTGTTTTTTGGCAGTGCTTGAAAGAGTGACACGTTGGATGAATCACAGATTTGTTTAATGTCCTCTTTAATCTTCTGTAAAACACTTAACCTTAAGGGTAATAATTTCTTAAACAAATCCTCATCGGCTTTTAAAGATAACCAACACATTCTCATCCCAGGTCATCAAGTACCAACGTGTTTGTCACAGCCCTCAGCGTCTCATACAGATGCACAAGGTACCATTTAGTGCCTATGAGGTGCTGCCAGAAAGCCTTTTGAAAACATAGTTAACAGGGTTGGGCAGTATGTTAAAAATTTTCCAGCCATCCATCATCAGCCCGTCCATCGGCAGTTGCCAGTATCACCTACCTATCACCTATCGCTGGATGAGAGCGCAGCAAGGAGCAGCCACTGTCACTCTGCAGACCATTCCATCAGCAAAATAAAATGACAAATATCGCCCCAAAAATTGGCCAAAAAATCCAACCAGCGATGGATTCAGCCAATCGTCGATAGGCGATGGATTCGTCCAATCGCCCAACCCTATTGTGATACTGTCACAGTTTGGTCAGGTTTAGGAAGAGATCGTGGTCTGGGTTAGAATAAGTATGTTACATTATGTACATCACATGACTTAAGTGAAGTAAGTCATGTGATGCACGTGAAGTTAACTTAAATGTTCTTTACACTACGTCACCTAACACAGATGAGTTTACATTGAAGTTACTTGGAAGCTCAGTGCATGTTAGAGTCGCTAAGGGGGTAACTTGTGCAATTGTATGAAACACTGTGGGTTGTGATACGGACTCACAAGTCAGACACTTAACCTTAAACCCTGAACACTTGGCTCAATAGAGACTGAGGACAGTCTCCCAGTTTTCATTGTTAAAACTGGGTGGAACAATTAAGGGAGTTAAAAAAAACTTCCATTGTCAAATCAACCCAAAGTCTTTAGAGCTGCCCTTCATATCGGGGTGGTGTCATTGTGTACTTCCTACTGAGGAAAATGGGAGGAGAGCATCATGTCCGGTAAGGCGCGTCCTTCAAAAAATATAAGGGGCGTAGGTTTGTTAGCACTTGTACTTGCCACAATTCAAGCAACTACCTTGCATTTAGAGATCCCCAGACAATCCGGAGACGGTGAGATCTCTGATTGTCTGGTATTATGAGACTTAGGCGTGGCAAAACTTTGGTATTTGAGGACCTGGAAACGGTCTTTGATAACATGCTGCTGTTATATTCTGAAGCATGTCTGTATGTGTCTGGAACTTTTTAAATGTTTATGATTTACTAAATCTACCCTCAAGGTGCAAAATGTAACTACGATACAGTAACATTTCCAACTGCAGCGGGCAGCTGTTTTCCATGAAAAAAGCTGTGATAAACCTGCTGTACTCTACCTGCTCGGCGTCAAATAGCAGACAGACAACACAAGTGACTAGCTGGTGAACATATTGGAGCATTTAGCAGCTAAGGAACCAGATATTTTTCTCGGGAGATGGTGGAGACCAAAACAGAACTAAATGCAGAGTGTGTAATGGACTTGCATTTTGTTAGATGGCCAGAATACAACTTAAAACGAATGCTAATGTTGCTTGGTGCTTGCTGAATGTGTAAATAAGCAGTTGATTGCTAGTGCATTCATTATAACAACTTCATGAAGTGATAATATTGTGTTACCCCTTGAAAATGAGCAGCTTTTAAGGGTTTGTACAACCCGAATTCCAAAAAGAAAACTTTAAAAGCTTCATAATTCAGTTGATTACAGTACAAAGAAAAGATATTGTTCAAATTGCTAAACCTTATTGTTTTGGTGTAAATAAACACTTGTGTACATAACTTCATCTACTGTCGCCTGAGGCTGAGGGCCAGTGTAGTAGTCTGCATTAGGTCGGGGCCAGTTCAAAATTGGGAGAAAGGGGTGTTCTGACTTCCTGTCTTATGATCTATTACATTAGGATTATTAAAACAGAAAGACATTTGTTGAGTAAAATTTATTTAAATATGATTTTTATTCATAATCAATATTATTTCTAACACAATATAGCCTGTCACTCAAAAATGAAATACATCAGGTCTGCATATGTCCCCTTTGCCTCCCAAGGATTAAGAAGCGCTTTTCTCCTTGTGGTGGCACCACCAGCAATTGTCCAATCAGTGAGAAATTTGTTGGACAAGAGCATATCAACCAACCAACTGCCCCACTGGCCAGATGGGGTCGGACGTGTTTTCTGCTGTTGTATGTCAGTGCATTAATAGGGTTGCACTCATCCCATTTTTGGTGATTTTTCTCATTGGCAGTTTCAGAGACATATCAAGAAATCAGAGGGACAGAAGATCCCCAAGGTGGAGCTGCAGATCTCCATTTATGGCGTGAAGATACTAGACCCCAAGACAAAAGTGAGTCCAGATTTTTGAATTTTCTTGTTTGACAGGTGCACTGACACTGCAGCGACATGACACCTGTAGTTATAGTGACAACGAACACGGTGTAGACACAGAATGGTTTTGAAGTCAATAAATAATGAATGTATTGTGTTTGTTTTCCAGGATGTGCAGCATAACTGTCAGTTACACCGGATATCCTTCTGTGCAGATGACAAGACGGATAAAAGGATATTCACTTTTATCTGCAAAGACTCGGAATCCAACAAACACCTCTGCTATGTGTTTGACAGTGAAAAGTGTGTAAGTGTCATCTGCTTCCTTGTCTTTTCACAAACACATTAGGCAGAATGTAGAATCATGGTATATGTTTTATATATTGATACTGTGCTTTGATTGCTCTCATTTTGATTGGCATTTTGATATCTTTTAGATAAATATGATGACTAAGTCTTTGCTCCCGTGCTGCAGGCAGAAGAGATAACTCTAACGATTGGTCAGGCCTTCGACTTGGCCTACAAGAAGTTCCTGGAGTCTGGAGGCAAAGACGTGGAAACCAGGAAACAGATTGGAAGCCTACAGAAAAGAGTACGTCTCACATCCAGTTGATTCAGCTTGTTTACCTTAACAAAGACTTTAATTTACTCTGAAAACTTGTACCGCCATGCTGACACATGGGTATTTTAATTAATTAATGCAGAGCTGGTTTCTATTGATTGTTTGAAATGATCCAGTGTGGACAATTAAGCCGTGTTGATGAAAAATGTCAGTAATGAATATTAATGATAGTAAGCGCTATTGTCTCAGAAACAATTTTCAATTGAATTATTGTGCACCCTACTGAAACTGTGGAGCTTTCCCAGTGGTTTTATTTTAAATAGTGACTTATTAAGACATTATTATGAAACTGATTAAATGACTGACAGGGTGTGGTAGCTAACCACCAGTGTGACATGTATTTAAAGGTTCATTTGCATTCATTTCTAAGACAGAATAATTAAAGCTGGGGTAGGCACTTTATTTTTGGCATCACTGGGCAAACGTTCCACAATAATCTTAAAGCACAATGACTCTGTTTTCAGGCTTTAGAAAAGCAGGAGGCTTTGGACAATCACAGGTCAGAAAGATAGTTGTTTGTTGTGTCTCATTCCCAAAATGTGTGTATTTGGTGTTTTAGAGTTAAGTTAACACGTTTCAAAGGATGTGCATAACAGTTTTTGACAGGTGAATGTTTATTACTGTTGTCATTTGGACAGTTATGTCATTCTTAATGCACAATTGACATTGTATGAGACGTCAGCCTCTAGGAGGTATAATGGTCTCATGATAGCCAGTGTCAAAACCAACCAGATATGACAGCTCGGTGTCATGTTGACACATAAAGCTAAGTAGTTTCTTTGAGTTTGAGAAGTAAGCCTGCTATGGCATATTTATGTTGTCATAACATTGACATTAACATGCTATGTTGTGTTGTTTTATGTTAAGTTATAACGAAGACATTGACAGGTTATGTATGTTGGTTTATGCTAAGTCATCATGACAAAGACATTGACAGGTTATGTCAGTATCCAGTCCAGTGACAACCATGTGTGATGAAGGATTAAACATTCATTCATGGGGTTAGAAAATCCTGCAACTTCTGGACATCATCACAAATCTGAAAACAGACCTGTTATATTATTAGACAGTATTTGGATTCTTGGTTTTCACAGGACAGTGAAGATAGAAGATAGAGTATCATGACAAAATGTTGCCCGTCTCAACTGAATTCATAATTATCCTAATTTCTGTAAAATTCTGCAGTTAAATTGGTTGTTCATGGTTGAGGTTTCAACATCAGACGCCATGCTTCAGTTAATCTGGCTTTAATTTACTTTAGTGCCTAAAATGACTGAACTGCTCTTACTTTTCTGCAGATTCAAGAACTGGAAACAGAAAACTCTGAGCTAAAGCAACAACTTCAAGATCTTGAAGAACAGCTGATGATCGCTCATGTGCCACCAGTAAGGACAAACTGCACAAACACGCACCTCCTCTCCTCAGTGTAGAGATTGAAACGACTGAAAATTTGGATTCTACATATTAAAGCAAGTTTATGTAACTTATGTACTTCTTCAACAGCAGCTACTGCTACAGCTAAACATAAGGTAGCAGTCTATTAATCTCTCCAAACATCAGCTGATATCAGCCATCATAAGCTGCTGGTCCAGACCAAGTGCGGCTGAAGCAGCAAAACCCCAGAGTATACTGAATTGAACAAGTGTGTGTTTCCTTGCTTATGAATTTAACTTTTTATTTATTAAGACCAAAATTGTGTTGTTTCTGATCTCAAAAATCACAGTTGCTTTAAGTGCAGCTTCAGCAAACAAACTAAAAAACAGCTTATAATGTAATGTGACTCTCAAATCATTTGGAATCAGATTATCACCACAACCATCTTTAAATTAGAAAAGATGATCAAATTTAAAGGGTAACTTTGTTATTTTTCAGCCTGTGCCAATTTTCGAATGCTTTTGTGTCTAAGTGAGTAATAGGGACAACATTTTTTTTTTTTTAATTGGTTCAGTGTTGAGCGAAACCGCTGAGGCTGTCAGCTGTGAAATAGGCTGCAAAGTAATCCTTATGGGCAATTGTGCACCGTTGAAGTACGTCCAGTAAAACTGCTTGTTTTTGCCACTGACAGGCACAGATTGTTATTCTAAGTGTCTCACAACATTATGGAAATGATCTCTGCAGAGATAGACCTTTTTGTTTAAGAATAAAATGTGTTTTGTTTAACCAGTAACAGCTGTTTCATCATGCTCGCCAAAGCCACCAGGCCCCATTTACAGAAACACACTCATTTTATCATCATAAAACACACTTAATTCAAACCTGACAGAAACAAAATAAAATGTACCAAAAACGATCTTGGTTTGTTTAGGAGTGGGACAAAAACACTATTCTCTTTTTTTTTTAAATGATTTCTGAATCGATTTTTACATATATATATACTGTATAACTAACTAGCACTTAGTCCAGTAATTACATGCTAACACATCATAGGAATTCCCATTGACGTGCTAACAGAAATTAGCATTATGATCATGGTAATATTATCTTAACAAACAGATCCATTTTACTTCACATGCTTATTATAAACCGACTTGTGATTATACATTCAGCCATAATTTTTCTTTACAATGTTAAAACAAACTAATAACTGTTGACTTCACATTGCTAACTTAGTCTATTACTGTGGCTTTAACACTACACGCTGACCAGTTACAGCAACCCGAAGGGGTCAAAACTCCTAGCTGTTTTGGCCTAACATCTTATTTTATATAGGCTATATCAGCTAACTGTAGCACTTAACTTTAAAAAGTATTTTGATTGCTACTTTTATATGCTGTAAAGCAGTGATGCTGCTGATAAAAAACACAAAGACTGGCTGACATGTGATGAGAATTGCTTTTGGAAATATCAGTCCTGATATACAGTCTCTAGAGGTGTACTAATACATACTGAATCAGCACCTAAGTATCATGATTGTATAGAATCAGGAGGTAAGTGTATCGTCCCAGCCTCAGGTTTGTCTTTCCACTGCTCCAACAATCACCAACTCTAGCTTGTTCGAAATAAACCCTTCACTCATTAAAATCCTTAAAACATTGCGTCCTGTTGCCGGCTGCAGCTCTCTTGCTCAATACTGGACCACTTTCAAAAATTGTTGTCCCCATTAGTCCAGATTAAAATAAATATTGAAGTTTCCCTTTAAGCTTCCAAGTTTTTAAACAGTTTTTAAGGACAGCTGGGTTTGCTGATACTGCTCCTGTGATTAAATGCTCGACCTCAACCTCCAGTTTGGAATGACCAAACCTATCTGGACGGAGTGGTGGAGGTCTAAGCTGTGTCTGGAGCGAAGCAATTACACACCTGATTGGTCTGATGAGGAATGTGATACATTCACCATCTAATTGGGCCAAATGCCAGTACCTGTGACAGCCTCCTGTGCATGCAATTACCCACACCTCTCCAACTCTTACAAGGCTGAATAATATTGTCCCTCTCTGGTCATTTTCTGTCTGCGATCTCTTCTCAGCCGCTGCACATAAACGCAGCTAATGAAGCGTACATGCTGCAGAGGCCCTCCTCTCTCTTCTGGTGTCACAGCATCAAGTCGCTCTCCTGTCTGGAAATCTCCTCTGTCACGCTCACTCCTATGAGCTCGCCGGAGTCCAACCTGTCCGCCGGGCTACTAACTCCTCCGCCTGCCAAACCCGCTCTCCTTCCTCCTAAGCCTACCGAGGGATGCAGCATCCCGCGGCCTCGCGTAAACACTCTATGCTTTTTTCTCTCTTTTCTTCTGTGTGCTCTGTTGCTGCCCCTGAGGCCTCACTTATCTTCTGCTTTTGTCTTTCTGCTGTTTCTGCTTCTTCTGTTGCTTTTGTATAAAAATAGCTGTGTAATTTGTTTGTGTGAAAGCTTACACAAGTCTGACTTTGGCTTAAAGGGATAGTATGGATTATTTTAAGAGGGTTATATGAGGTACTTATCTGTAGTCGGTGTATTAATTAGAGTAGATGGTGGTCGGCACGCTGCCAGTTTGGAGAAGCAGTAGGATTGCTGGTGTAGGAAACTGTGTAATGTAGTGTTGTAGACGGGGTCGGCAGCAAAACAGCTGCCAAACAGCTTTTTCTGATGGGAAACCACTATTATAAGTCAAATATTTCTCTCTTCAAACCAACCAGACTCCACTGACAAAATCAGTCACTTTACTGTACCTTGCAGAACATACAAGTTGCTGGACTATTGCTGAATTTATTGATTTGTTTTTGTTATTGTGTGACTTGAGTGTTTTAAAGGGATAGTTCGGATTCACCGAAGTCACATAATAACACAACCTAACTGATCGAGGGAACATGACTTTGTAAAATGACTTATTTTGCCTCTGGAGTCTGGTTGGTTTTGACAGAGGGATATTGGCCACTATGATGTCAGTTTCCCTTCGAAAAAGTCTGTTTGATGGCAAAGTGAAGCACTGAAAATATTGTAAAGACAAGCATATACTTCACCTGATTTGATTTGGGTTTTTCCTAAGTGGCTAAAATACATTTTGTTGCTGACCCTGTCAGCAGTACATTAGCTTAGCTTCCATGCTGGTACTCCCGTCTGCTTCTCCTAAATGGGGACGTTCCGACCAGCATCTACTGTAGTTACACTGACCATGGACAAGTACTTCATACAACTCTATATCAAATAACCCAAACTATCTCTTTAAGAATTTCCACCTCGTCATTTACAGGCTGGGAGCATCTCCATGAAACCACAGTCTACAGATGTTTTCGACATGGTTCCCTTCTCCCCTGTGACACCGCTGGTGCCCACACAGGCCAGTAACGGCTGCCCACCCCCACCACCGACCACATTACCACCAGACATAAGTGAGTCGTCCCCTTTTTCATCACTTTTGGAACATAACATATATGTAGGATTGAGTCAATAAATTTGTGCTCAGGTTTTACATATAATAGGGATACTTTCCATCGCCCATGTAATGCACATCTCCAGAAAAACGGAAAAATATATAAAGTTGTTCACAATCACTACATAAATCTATTTGCACATCTCATGGACAAAAAGGATAAGAAGGAGGAGTTAAATCTTATTTGAGCTGCTGAAATACAAGGACACTTCTGACATGATAACAAACTCTGATTAAACTGAGGTCCTGAAAGAGCACTCATCATTTTTCTTCTTCTGTTTTTTATTTTTAAAATCTAGAAAATGCCATCACAGTTAGAATAAAATATCAGCGCAGGCACACTGGGGAAACATTTGTATTGCAGATGAAAGTGTTTACCTTTGTATTCTGTTCATAAAAATAAAGTATTCAGAAATATTTTATTCATGTTTATGGATTTAGAAATCCTTTTCATCTGTTATTTTTGTGTGTTTATTTAGTCAAATCTGATGAAAAGACATGCACGATGTTTGTATATCTTAAATTGATGACAATTTTTAATACTATAGCATAGACTGTAGAGATTTTAGAGATATGAAACACTTTGGGATAATCTTTGAAATGTCTGAATGAAACTATCAAAATGCTTTTGCACATCTCAAAAACTAAAGTTTGAGGAATGCACATGTCCAATATTTATATTTTTTCTGATTTATGATCATGTCAATACTTTCATCAATTATTTTTGTTTTACTGACATAAAAAATTATAGCCTGGGTTGTTCAGATTGAGGGATATTAATCATTTGAAGATACTCAAATAAAAAACATCACAAAAAAACACCAATAATGAGGCCCTAGTGGACCATTTCTATTTCAGAGTCCAAACACGTAGTATAATACTTTACTTCACTGCCTGTTGAAGATATTTTCTTCTTTTCAGTCAGTGTGATGTTAGTCTGCTGTCTGTGTTTACAGGGAAAGACCTGTTTGGTGCCGAGCCATTTGATCCGTTCACCTGCGGGGCAGCTGACTTCCCTCCAGACATTCAGTCAAAGCTGGATGAGATGCAGGTGAGCGCCCGTCGCCGTCTCGTTCCTCCGCTCTGTGTTTGCAAGAGCTGCAGGGAGGCGGGTTAAACTGTGAAACCCAGTCCTGTCTTATTATCTGTATCAGCACTTTGAAGGTTCAAATTTTCTCTTGTTTATATGAACAAAGGCTTGGTGCATCATGGGTGATGCCTCAGAGGTGGGCTGAATCCTGACTGGACAGTTTGGTCCTAATTGGCCTGAAAGCGAGCTCCTGCACCCAGTTATTAAAACGATTCATGTTGAAATAGTTGTGGTTTGTCGTAGAGTCGTGCGCAAACAGGAAAACAAGCAGATGTGAGGGATTACCTAATTCTATATTTCTGTTTATGTTCTGTCTGAAAAAGTTGAGCACGAGAGGATTTTAATGAAATCCTCAGCTGACTCAGTGGTGAACATGACTCACTTCTTCATATAAATTTATCAGCGACACCAAACAAGTTCCGCACTCATTTAGAAACACACATAATAGAAAGTCTTCTGTGTCTCGCTTTCTGGTTTCATGTTCCTTTGTGCATTTCAAATGAAAAGAAACGACGTGAAAATGTTCTCAGGGTTCAGTAGAAAATGTCTCAGTATCGCAGTGAAACAGTTTTATGTTGACTGTGTTTGAGGTCTGGTGGAGCAATAAATGTACAGATGTGTTTAACTTTTTATTCGCTATAAGGAAATAATAGAAAATGAATGGTTGTGGTTTTTAAATAATTCATAATTGCCCCTGCTGTCTGGAATAAAAAGTCAATCAATAGTATTTCACTGTGGTGACTCATCCATATTGTATTTCTTTCTTTAGAGCCGTCAGATATCATTGCCGACTGTGTAGCTCAGTGGTGCTCAAACTGCGGGGCGGGTGTGTCTGGGGGTGGGGGGGGGGGGGGTGTCACTGCAAAGGGACCGGGGGAGAAAAGTCGCAAAATGTTTAAAGAAAGATAATCCAATGAATGTGGTGAGAACAATCAAACAGAAGTTCATGACAAGGCCAACAAGATAACAAGCAGGACATATAGAAGTCAAGGTCAACAAAGCTTGAGGAATGTTCTCATGTTGCTCTCAGATTCTGTCTTTTGGCAGCTTGGACTACATTTGCTCAACAGAAACTGACAGTGAGCTGAGCAGAATGTATGGCAGCGTGTGGTCCTGTTAACATTATTTCAGTGAAATAATTTTCAGCAGGAGTCTTTTTGTTATACTGAGAAACATTTCAAGCAGGTTCAACTTAAAAATGTGAGCTGTCGTGCTCAGTTCATTGGACAAAAGCGGAAGCGTTTTCACCATAATAACCACAAACTGTACTGAGACTGTTTCATGATCAGTTCAAATCTCCTTGTAGTAGCTTTAAGCTTTTTATAATGTAAAACAAACGGATGTAAAAAATTAAACACACACACTTAATAGCTGTGGCTGCTGCTGCTGACCTTGTTAAAGGGGCAGTTCACCCCAAAATCAAAACTGCATATTTTTCCTCTGGCCATATTGACAGTTACATTTACCCATATAGACGGTTTTGGTGTGAGTTGCAGAGTTTTGGAGACATCAGCCACACAGATGTCTGCCTTCTCTCCAGTGTAATTGGACCAAGTGGCTCTTGGCTTATGGTGCTCAAAGTGCCAAAAAACACATTTGAAAACTCAACAGCAGTGTCTGCTTCCAGAAATCATGACCCAGTTATTCAAGATAATCCACAGACCTTGTTGTGAGCAGTTTCGTGCAGAATCTACTTTCCTTCTATGGTAGAATCTACCAGAACTACACCTTTTCTACAAGAAGAAAAGTAGTTCCTTCATGAACCTGCTCATAATAAGGTCTGTGGATTATAAAATTAAAAGTGTCTGATGGTAGGATGGTAGGGACTGGATACTAACATGATTCACTTTTTTTGTTGTTATCAGAAGAAACATAACATGTATTGAAGACGCACATCATGTTTTACTAGCCTGAAACTGAAAAATCAATTGACTTGAAATAAATAAAACATGTGTATTTACATTAAGTTATTAATTAATGTTAATTCCATTAAATTCCTGAAGGATTGTTTTACAGTGCACTAATTTACAAATATTGTTAACGGTTGAGAACAATTAAGTTGGTATTAAGAAGTGTAGCTTTTTCTCTCTGATTCTTAAAGGAGCTTATGAGAAAAAGTTTGAGATTCACTGTTGTAGCTTGAGTTGGTTTACACACAAATCATCAGACGAATCATTACAAATACACTTTTTCCACATTTACAGCAATGAGTCATTCTCTGTGGGTCTGTGTAAAACATTCAATTGCAAGGTTTTGAATTACAGTGTGATCAGAAAATAACGACTTCTGGAACTGAACATCAGCTGCAACGTGTTTCTACTGCTGAGCTTTAGCAGGGAGCTGCCAGTAGGAGGCGATGTTACACTGACTCGCTTTAGTTTTTAATGCTCTTAAACTTCCTCGATTTCCTTTTCTTCTTAATTATTAACATCTGGATTCATCTCTTGTCCTTCCCTCTTGTAGCGTCAGAGATGGTTTGTACTCTTTGTTAGCTCTTTTGTCTGTGGTGTGTGTCTGTGGTTGTGTCTTTGGTTTGCATGTCTGGAGGATGTTGCACGCTCTCACAAATCCACTCCTCCATCCTCTCTGGAAAATATTCTCCCAATAGGAACTTCTTTAATATCATTATCAAAATTTATGCACAAGTCATGACTGATGCATTACTATTGGTTTTCATGTTTATTACTGACAAAACAGACTCACTGTACACTGCTGAGGTCTTTTACTAAATTTGGCATCAAGCTTCACTCATTAAAATTCTAACTTAAGACAGAGTGCAGTCAGTACACTGTAAAAAAAATAAATAAATAAAGATGAGACTTTCTTCTTTCTCTTTGAAATATAATTTAAAAACTTTTGCCAACCTATAATCTTAAGTTGAGATAATGTAGTTTTCTTCATAAACTTGAATCTGTGAGTTTTGGAAACTAAATAAAAATATTTAAAATTTTGGTCACAGTGTGCTGTGAGCCTTATTTGTCATACTTGAAGTGCCTGAAAATTAAATGTGTTTTTTATTGAAAATATTAAATCACTTCAATGAGTTTATTCAGTGGGTTTTGAATTCATTTTTTAGGGGTTTCTAAAACTCAAAGACTCAAGTTTATCTTTAAAAAAAAAAGTAAATGATATCAACAAAAGATTGGTAGTTGGTAAAACTTTTTCAAAACTTTTTCAGAAATCTCTTGCACAAAGTAGAGGATAGATTTCTGCCAGGCGATCTGGAAAGAATATTTGGATGTAACCTCTTTGTAATCACCGACATTTTGATAAGTATTTATAATTTAATTACATAGTTTTTATCAGTAACTGTAACAGATTACAGTTACTTGTATTTTGTAATTGCATGTAGCTAGTTACTCCCCAACACTGCTAGTAGACGAGCCTTGTGTCAGCACTTATGAATGACGTTCAGCCTCCACCGGCTTGTTAAGAGGACTGAGGAGTCAGCAGTCAGCACAGGTTACATGTAGGTTTGAAAAAGGTTTTTGTACTTTTTTCAAAAAATTGTGAATCACAGCCGCCACAAGAGCTCCTCGAGCATTCAGTCATAAATGTGCACAAAATATTTTAGACCGAGGGCTCCAGTAGATCTCCTGGCAGAGATAATGATGAATCAGCAGTTCTAAAACCGAGCAAACTGCGTCGTTAAGTGAAGGCAGACGAACATTACGTGGGAAATATCACGTGTATTTCCTCTGTATGGAAGGAGTCGATGTTTTACTGTGAGGTTCTGTTTTTGCCTGTTTTCATGATCACAAGTCTGCCTGGGCTCTTTTATACTGAAAATTGACAGAGTTCTCTCTGCTGTTTCTGTGTCTGACTTCCTGCCTGCTTGATCTGCTCCTGTTCACACACTGACACAGCATCCTTCAAAAATAGACTCGGTACATTTTCTCCACCCAGCAAAGCAGAGAGACGTTTTTTTGGGACCTGCTGCAGTGCTGCTGGTGGGATCACAGGCACTGTGTGGAACGGCTGCGATCTGTTCCGGCAACTGTTTGGTCTTGTTTTACTTCTCATCAGGGAATAATGACCAGAGATTTTGGTCGTAATCTTTGTCGTCAATGTATTTTTCATTTACGTCTTTGTCACAATTATGGAACAAGTCATGAAATGAAAGGGCGTCAACAAATACTTGTCGTCAAATTTCTTTTAAACAAAATTAACACTAAGTACATAAATTTTCACCAGATATTTGCAGTGAAAAATAAAATTTCTCTTAAGTTTTGAGCTGCTGTGCTTCTCCCATTAGCTGCATGCCTTGTTACAGCTTGACTTTGTGATCTTACGCTTAACGCATGTCGGACCATCTGTGTTTTGTTGAGTTTTTCATTCTCTTTCACCCTCAAAGAGACTTTTTTCCCCCCATTGGCTCTAATCTAAACATCTCTCCGGACTTTTGTTCATCCAGCAACACGTAACCTCTCGTGTCCTCTGGCTTGTCTTCCAGGAGGGGTTCAAAATGGGACTAACCTTAGAGGGCACCGTCTTCTCTCTGGACCCGCTAGACAGCCGCTGCTGATGCCAAGAAGATGCTCTTTGTCGCGTACTTTTAACTCGTTTGTATGAAGAAGTGCCAAAACCCACTCCACGGTCGAGTCAAGATGTCACACTTTTCATCTTGAGGTTTATATGCATTTGCATTTAGATTGGTTTTTCGATATTTCAAGGTAAACTCAGATCCATTATAGAGAAGAGCTATTTTTGTAAAAGAAAACAAAACTTATGGAAGGAGTTGTTTTGAGTACCTTTGCTTGCACAGGCAACGAGAGATGTAAATAGTCGAATATGTCCAATGGTACACAGAATTTTCATATGAGACAGTTTGTGTGTATGCACCATTTGAATTCTGTATTGTTAACACATTCCTGTTTGTATGCCAAACACAAGCTGGCGAAGAAAATAAATGGAATCTGTAGCGTATCATTAACTCAGCTTGCCCATAACATCATATAGCTTATTTTACTCATCATTATTTCACACATGAATTAATCCAGTCTGATATTTTTGTGGCTTACTGACCTTTCCATTTTTTGTTTTCAATATTGTTTATTTTGTTTTGTTTGTTTGTTTTTGCATTTCACATGTTTTATTTGCCATTTCAGTATTTACTTGCCAT
This sequence comes from Lutjanus campechanus, assembly GCA_027495735.1. Classification (NCBI taxonomy): domain Eukaryota; kingdom Metazoa; phylum Chordata; class Actinopteri; order Lutjaniformes; family Lutjanidae; genus Lutjanus; species Lutjanus campechanus. The sequence continues at coordinate 15,650 of JAJHUR010138969.1, forward strand.
ATTTTTACTTTGTCATCATTTTAGTCTGCTTTTCTTGCACCAGAGGGCACTTTGTTTGGACAGACTCTGTCCATTAACAGTACAGTACTATTCTCTTTATGTTACTTTTGGTTGCATTGACTTTGCTGTTACAGTTATTAAAGAAAATCTTAACTGCAGAACTCATTGATTCTGTTAGCTGTTGTGTGTTGCTGCTGTGTTTGAAATGTTTCCTCTTCGGTTCAAAGATTTGCTCGCTCTATGGATGGCAGCTTTGATTCATCGGTCCACTTTGGTCCAGAGAGATATCTGAAATTTTGTGGGCAGTAATGGGATGTATGGCTATGAAATGTGGTACCCACATGTATGTTCTCCCCAAGATGTGTTTTAATAACTTTGATGAACCTGTGACTTTTTAATCAAGTGCTGTCATCAGGTCAAAAATTAGATTTTTTTTACTACTTAAGTCTATGAACAAATAGCAGGTTTCACACCTGTAATCAGTGTTGCCGGGTAGAAAATACAACCATATCGTACCGTTATTAAAAATTCATTATCAATTTATTATTTTCAAGTAATTATAGTGACAAAAACTATCATATAGGCCTATACTGATCCAACCTGAGAAGGGGTCTGGATACACTGAGTTATGTCATGTGCCACACAAATCTCTGCTTTACCAGCTGCTTGATCAGGGTGGTGCTGATATGATTGTGTGATCTGAGGTGATTACTTGCTCTCGTATCACAAACAACGTTGAAGGATGATTGAAGTGTCAAAATGATCGTACAGGTGACTTTATTTAGAATTATTGATTATGTAATCATCCAGTTGTTAGAATGATCGAACGCTTACAGTAATTATCGTACATGTGACTTCACTGCCTGTAATGTGTTTTTTTGTTTTGTTTTTTGTGGTTATTTTTTGGTTTGAAGAATTAGTTTGTCGCCTGCTGATTAGCGTGTTTATTTTGGGGAAAGTTTTTGATTGGTTTACAATGCAAAATCCCGTCAAAGAAGTTGCTGCAACTTTCTGTACATCACCCAACAAGGACCACCGGACCACAGTGGATCATCAAACAGTGAGTACAAACCAAAAAGACGGCGCGTTGATCACGTTCATGGCGTCTGTGGGAGGCTATTTTGGACACGCTTGTTTAATGTTGGGAATACTCATGTTAGATGTTTAGTTCAAAGCAGTGTTTTGCAGCTTTAAGAGGCGACAGCACGGCTGCAGACTTGGTCTTGCTGTGGATCAGGGGTCTTGAGCAGGGGCCCCTCAGAGTTACTGCCACCAAATTATTGCTAATTGATAATTGCTGTTTGTACGTTTTTTGTTTGTTTGTTTAAAAATGAATATACGAAGATAAATTGGCCTTAAAAAAAAAAAAAGATTCATGAAGAGAGGGTTGTCCTCAATCTTTGTGCAATCATGTGAGCAAGCTAACCAACTAAATTACTGTGGCACCTTTCCATAAGAACAAACCATTTAGCAAGTTATTACTGAAATATTTTGGCCAAGTAGTTTTATTATTATTCCAAGTGTACAGATACTCAGACTCTGACACACCTTCCACCTTAGAAACCACCAGAGAAAGCGCTGAAGGTGAAGCTAACGCAGCTAACATTAGCCATGCTGCAACTGCGGCTGACTCAGCAGCTACTTTTCGGAGCAAACGAGAGAAAAAGAACAAGAACTAGCAGTAGGGGGTCCTGACTCCTGAATCTCTCTATCAGCTAAGAGGTCCATGGCCTGAAAAACACTGGAGACTCCTGCTGTAGGTAAACGTGGGGTTTGTAATGATAAAGTTTTAGGAGCAGGTCACTCTGCCATTGTCCTACTTGTTAAGTTACATCTGAGTTAAATTTGTAGTCTGATGTCACTTTTTCCTGCCTTCATCTCTAATTTTTTTTTTGCCTCGGGATCTCACACCCTCACGAGGCTGAAATGATTCTTTCATGGCACAAAGTCTTTTTAAGGGAGCGGAAGAACCTCTGAAAAAACAGGCAGAGAGAAGTATTTTCAATATTTATTTTCAAAGGATGAAACGCATCTGCTTCCAGTGTGGAAAGCCCCTTCCTCCTCCTCCTCCTCCTACTCCTCCTCCTCCTCTCTGCCTCGGGGGTGTTAGCAGGCAGCCGAGCCTCGCAAAACTCACAAAACTATAATAAATATACTCAAATATGAACCAAACGGTCACAACAGAATTACTTGAAGGCACATTCAATGAAAATTGCAAACAGACAGCTTACATTTGAAACAACTGTGAATGTTAAATACAGAAATGTTTCTTTTAAACTACAAAATATGTCTAAAAAAAAGAGAGTTTGTGTGAAACATAAAGGACCTAAACTACACCTGAATTAATATGACAAGAGCTTGGGGGGATTAACAAGCAGTTTGTTTAATTTGTTGCATAGCAAGAAATACAAAGCAAACAGGCACTCACAGCCACCTTATTTCTATAAAACTGAGTATAAAAAAAAGGATTTCAAGAGCATATAAGTCCAGGATACTGAAAAGGGGGAACTGACATGCATAAAAATAGAATATGCTGTGCTACTTTTTTTTTACTGTATTGAAATTGAAGGGAAAAAAAAAAAAAAGTTACAAATCACCACACACCACTCACACGACACCTCATTCATCTCTCCATCGTTGACAGAAAGATCTTTATTGGTATCCCCAAACCCTGCCCTACCGCACCGCACAGCCGGGAGAAGTGCACAAGGATCACACTACTTACAAAACAGCACCTGTGAAAACAAGATTTACATGTAGTGTCATCGTTTTCTCAGTTCCGGTGACGAGGTAGCTAACACTGAGGAAATCGACAGTCTTAATGTGTCTTTAATGTTCGTACGTGGTCGGTACAGAGTTTAAAATAACTGGATACAGACATTGTTTCATCAGAACTGTCTTGAGAAAATACCTGCGCCGGCGAACGCGTCATCGGCTGTATTTGTTTCCTCAATAGCACCACAATGTTGTTTTATATTCAAACATTTAAAACAAAGAAATGAATAGACAAATCTGTAAAAAATAGTAGTGGAAGGACATCTGATGTAGCTTCAGTGGGATTTTTCTGGGCCTTATAAACAGCAGTTATAATAACTTTAAAGCTTTCATATTCATTATAATCTTTGGCAATTTTGTGAAATAAAATTAAAAGATCTTTGGAAGAAACTACACCACAGCGAGCCTCGAAATGCACCGAGCTTTGAGTCAAACATACACAAGACAGAGGAATGATTCAGATTTTTTAAACCAATTTCTTTTTATGCAAATTCCAAACATTCATTCTAACTTACAAATCTTCGATGTCTTGAACTGGGTCGAAAGGCACAATAAATATCTTGCCACAGGGCCACAATAGTCCTCAGTACTCGTTATGTACAATGTGGCTGATCGCGTCAGCTGTCAGTTCAATAGTCTCGGGGATTCTCCCCCGATGCATCCCTGCTGACGGTTTTACAAGAAGCACACGGGCCCGATGTCGATGCCGAACTCTTGATCCGGGCCACCAATGTCCACAGGGGCAATGTCCACAATAGGAAGTCTTGCTGTTTTCTGTGTCCTGTACTCAAACACTGTCTTGCCCCAGTTGCCATTTGGTTGCTGTAAAAGAAAGACAAACAGGTCAGTGAGTAACATCATTTTTCTTCATTTTTAATGACTTTGTTCTGTGCTGTTTTAAAGGGTTCAGTTCACCCCAAAATCTAAAAATGCATATTTTCCCCCGGCCTGATGTGCTGTTTGTCCAGCTAGATTTTTTTTGGTGTGAGTTGCAGAGTTTTGGAGATATCAGTCATAGAGACGTCTGCCGTCTCTCCAATATGATGTCATTAAATGGCACTCAGCTTGTGGTGCTCAAAAAAACAAAACAAAAAACATTCAAATTAGCATTTTTTTTGGCGCATTGAGCACCACAGGACTAGTGACATCTAGTTCCATTATATTGGCGAGAAGACAGACAGACTCTCTATGGCAGATATCTCCAAAACTCTGTAACTCACACCACAACAGTATGGACTAAAAGCCAGAGGTGAAAAAATGTATTTTTGATTTTGGGGTGAACTGTCCCTTTAATGTCATCTGGGCACTGACTTCAGAAATCAGTCAACATTTGTTTTATATTTATCTTCCTGCAGTCAACAAATCCAATGAAAATGCCAAAACCAGTAATGAACTGATCCTCCTAACAGCTGTAATTTGTGTATCAAAGCCTGATAAATCTTCTTCGTCTGTGCCACAGAGCTCCACTGTTGTCCAAAAACACATCAGTGAGCTACACTGTTGCACCGGGTGACCCGTCCCTTCATTAACATGAACACACACTGTAGTGTAATTTGACTCAGTGCCACGTACACTGTCCTGCTGCCAAAACTGCTCAGTAGTCCACCAAATAATGTGTATTATTCCACGGCTGAAAATAGTCCCCTGCACATGCACTGTTGAAATCTGATAAAGGCTGCATGACTAAAATCTTCAGCCACTTGGGGGCAGCACAACTAACTGTGAACACTGACATCACTTCTTAAAGGGACAGTTCACCCCCAAAAAAAACAAACAAACATTTTTTTCAGTGACCTGTAGTGCTGTTTATCCATCTACACTGTTTTGGTGTGAGTTACAGAGTTTTGGAGACATCAGCTGTCGGCCATGGACCCATTAATAATGACATCCTGTGCTGTCATGAGCATCAGCCAGTAGATGCACGCTTCATTCAGCACAATCGTTGGCAGACGGCAGAAAGAAAATAGTTTCTTTCATGAAACAGCTCACAACAAGGTTTGGGAAATATCTTGAGTAACCGGGTCACGACTTCTGGAAGGGGACGCTGCTGCTGAAATTCTCAAATTTATTTTTTTTCTGGCGCTTTGAGCACACATGCCATCTTGTTCCATTTTGACAGAGAGAAGGCAGACAGCTCTTCAGCCAATATCTCCAAAACTCATACCAACAAAATAGACAGAGAAATAGCACTACAGGTACAGTATGAGGAAAAACATGTACAACTGATTTTGGGGTGAACTGTCCCTTTAACAAATTAAACATCCAGAAGACACAGACAATATTAATTACATTCAAACACAAGATTCACTCCCCTTTTAGCTCTGCTTTAGGTCTCCACCAGCTCCTGAAGGAAACATCTGGCTCTCACTATGTTTAATGGCTAATTGCTAATGTTGCTGCCTTCCATTTAGTGCTGGTAAAGTAGGGTACAGTCACTTCATCAGGGTTTTTTTTTTAGCTTAAAACAGCTGCTTTCTGCTGGAAATAATGCTAATGAGAGCGGTGAGAGAAAACAGTGACACTGCGGGTAACAAAATCAAAACGCACCGTAGAGCTGAGGAGAACTACAGTCAGGTGATGATTCTCTGTGGGTTCATCACTAGAAAAGACCCCATTCACATTAAGTGAACTCATCTAAAGGGACAGTTCGCATTATTTGATGTGTATGAGGTACTTACTGAGACAGAGAGAGAAGTACCAGCATGGAAGAAGGATAAATATCACTCTAAGTGTACACTATATTTTGACTATTTTCACTACTTTACTTTCCCATCAGACAGCTTTTTCCAGTGAGAAACTGCCGTTACATAAAGCCAATGGTTGCTCTCTCAAAACCAACCACACTCAACTGGCAGAATCAGAAATTTTACCTCACATACTACGGGAGTGTTGCTGTCTTTTAAAAGGATAGTTTAGATTCACCAAAGTCACACAATAACATAAACAAACTAAGAGATTGAGGCAGCGGTAGACCTGCAGCTCCTGCGTCATGCAAGGTAAAATGACTGCTTTCACCTATGGAGTTTTGGAGAGAGCGATATTTGGCTTCTATAACAGCAGTTTCCCATCAGAAAAGGCTTTCTGACAGCAAAGCAGAGAAGATATTCTGATCATAGTGTACACTTATGTGGATTTAGATCGTTCTAAATTTTGCTGCTGACCCTGTCAACAGCAGTTCATTAGCCTAGTTTCCATGCTCATACGACCCCACTTCAAATAAACCGAACTATCCCTTTAATCCTGTTAATGTAAAAAATATTAGAGGAGCTTTGTTGGCTAAAAAACTACAGTCATGATTTACGTTTTGGAAGGTTATGAGGAACAAGTCATTGTTGGTTTTGGTCATTTCATGGGATTTACTAAGAACAAGAAAAATATAGAATAATGCCTTTGATAGAGATATAATTAATGAATATGTAGCAGCTGTTGAAATGTGGGAACTTACTGAGCAGGAGTCCTCCACCACTGTGTATCTGAAGCGGTTGTTTCCCTCTGCTTTGAGTTCCAGATCGTTGGAGCCTTTGAGGATTACAGCTTTCTTATAGTTGCCCAGCCTCTCGTCCTTGTAGCCCACAGAGTTCTTGCAGTGGTAGGTGATGGTCTGGGAGGCCTCTTTGGAGAGCAGGCGGATGAAAGTCATCTGAACTGTGATGGAGTTTGCCTGCTGATCTTTGTTGCCGTAAGCGAACTAGAGAAACAAATAAAGGAATTAATACAGAGCCTCAAAAAGACTCATTCAGTCAGTCAGTAAGCTGAGATGCACTACTAAAGACGTTTTTGTTCCCTGAACATTTGGTGTTTCTACACCCTTTCTGAGCACATCTCTCTCTCTCTCTCAGTCTGTAGTCGTCTTAATCTTTCAATTCCAAGAACATATTCTTTACAAGATTCTTTCTCTATAAATTGTTAAACAACTTCTCTCTTCCTGCTTCCCTCCCTCTGCCATCATCAAAAATGTAACTGCTCACATGTGTTCCTCGGTTGATGTCGGCTCCAAACCACACAGGTTTGTTCCTGGAAGAGCTCCACCAGGTTTTACGAGGTATGCTGGATGGGTTGGCAGAGATGCAGGTCTCTCCGGTGTCCATGTTGCAGTGTACTTTAATGGCGTCCTCCACACTGCCTTGGTTTGGATCCACCCAGTACTCCCCTACGCAACAAAATGATCAGAAGGTGATTGATTTATTCTGCAGCCACTAGAACAGTGAAATAAATCAGTTATACTGCGCGCAAGCAGGTTCGGTTCATCGCGCCCCGGTGATATTTGTAGATTAATCATGTTAGAGAGAAGTACTGGGAAGATGAACAGGAAACAACTGAGATAAGAGCATAATAAACTAGAGGACAAAGAGAAGAAAGATGTTATTAAAATTCAGACTGTACACCACACAAGAATGATCTGTCCTAATGTGTGTTTCACTTTGGTCTGTGCAAAGTATTTTGCTGACACACATTTTTACGACATTGTATGAGGACCACTGTAGGTCAAAAAAAAATTACAAGAAAAAGGTCATAAATTTACAAGAAAAAAGAAATATTCTCAGAGATGATAAAGTCATAAATTCTGAGATCAAAGTGACAAATTAACAAAAAAAAAACACAAATTTTTTGGGAAAAAATGTAATATTTTCTGAGATTATAAAGTAACAAATTTCTGAGAAAGGAACAGCAATATTTTCTAAGCGAAAAGTCATAAATTTGCAAGAACACACTCACAAATTTACAAGCAAAAACTGGAATATTCCCTGAGATTAAAGGCACAAATTTTATGAGAAAAAAAACGCACAAATGTATATATTATACATGAATATTCTCTAGGATTATAAAGTCACAAAGTTATGAGAAAAAGCTCACAACTTTAATGAAAACAGCAGTATTGTCTGGGATTATAAAGTGATACATTTGCTAGAAAACACAATTTTGCGAGCAAAAGACAGATTATATATTCTATATATTCTGTTCTCTATGATTATTAACATGAACTCACTTAACTTTATAATTTCAGAGAATATCTGAGGTTTTTTTCTTTTGAGTTTTTTTTTAGTTTTGAGTTGGGTTTTTTGTCATAAATTTACGACTTTAATCTGGAAATTCTTTTTTTTTTTTCCTCTGAATATTACCCCTCTTCCTCAGCTCTGTATTTTTCAACCTACAATGGCCCATCATCAATTTTCTGCCTCTTGCAGCCGTGTAAAATCTTCCTCTCACTCAGCGACACTCACCACTCTTCTTCAAGGGGTAGCATCTCTTCAGGTCGTCACAGGTGCGGGCAGGATGCTTCCTGCTGCCGTCGGGGCTCTTCATGCTGTCGATCTGGCTGCTGAGGGCCTTCAGGGTGGCCTGGACACTGGGGTCCACTGGCACAATGGTGGAGGCGTTGCTGTTGGGCAGGGCCTCGTCCTCACTGAACTCTGGAGGAGGAGGAGGACCGGAGTCGTAATCCTGAGGGCCGCCGAAGAGGTCATCCATAGCAGCCATGGGGGGACCTGGGGGACCTGGTGGGCCTGGGGGTCCAGGCTCTCCTGGGGGACCCTGTGGATTTAGAAATAGTATTGCTATCTACATTTTTTTTTGTGTTTTTATTTAAATCATAAGTCCCTTGTTTCCTACTTAACGAACATCTGCCGAAAACATGTCTGTTTTAACAGCTGGCTGTTTTAACCACATTTGCTGTAATCTTTTTATTAGTTCAACTGGCCTACAGTAAGAACTTCCTCTTTGTATAACAAGACAGTACCTCTGGTCCAATTTCTCCACTGAGTCCACGAGTTCCAGGAGGTCCCATCGGTCCTGGCTGTCCAATGTATCCTTCCTTTCCAGAGGGCCCAATAGGTCCAGGAGGCCCCTGAATCACATTCCAGTAAAGACAGTTAGCCTCAAGCCTTAACGTTTAAGAGTTTGGGTCCAAATTGAATGCTGGCGTAAAACTACAATAAATACTGTGACTGTGTTTGTTCCCTGACAAACTCATTATGTTTTTACAAAAGATGAAAGAAAGTTCATGATGGCATGTTTTCCTCCTGAGACAAATGGAACTGAAGCATTTACCCTCTGCCCGCTTGGTCCAATGATTCCTGGAGCTCCCTGCTCGCCTGTGGTACCCTAAAAGTAGGAGGCAAATAACAATAATATTTGAATAATTTACACATTAAATGTCAGTTTTTTCCAGAATACACACATGCACCTGTGCCTGATGGCTGTGACCATCTGGATGATACTGAAGTATCTGTACTACTACTTAAATAAATGCATGTACTTTTCCCACCAGTACTATTCATTCATTCTTTTTAAACCAGGTATTTCTGCACAGTTGCAGATACAGATTAGGCTACACTAATATTAGTATTTCACTCTTTGTAGAATTCAGTTCCAGCGGTGGCTGCGTAGGACTGTTTCAGATTCATGTGAGCCAAACATTTCCAATAACTCCAGAGTACTGTACGGTCCAAAAGTCAAAATTTATTGAAAGAAGACAGACAATGAGCTGCGTTTATCTAAACAAAATATTCTGCTTCAGTCCATGTTTGTTGGCGTTTGGCCTTTCAAACACAATATTTTCACTGTGGTTCAAAAAACTGTTTGCTTTCCTGCTTGCCTCACACACAAACAGGTATGCGCCTCCATTAACAGGGCAGCTAGCAGCAGTGTTGACAAAACAGAAGATGATATCCTTTAAAGAAAGTTGATTTCATTTTTAAAAAAGGACTTGAATCCCTTTAATGATATTGGGGATTTTCTTGGACGATTTTTTGGGGTGATGACCTGAAAATTTGACAATAACTGAAACTTTGTTCAAATATTTTAACAGAAGTTAAGAATGTAAAAAAATGTAATTTGGCACAGTGCCAACATAAAGTCTTTTCTGTTCATTCAGATCCATTTTTAGAAACAAAAGGCCCAGTTTTGAGAATGGGTGACACAAGCCCCTTTTTACAGTTTAGAGATAATGCCCCAAAATGTGTTTCATGACCATGTTAAGGGAGCAGTGTGTAACAATTGCGTGTCCAAAAAGTAAAGCAGTCCAAATAGCAAGTTGGAACCGTAGACGGTATTTTTACTGAGTTGAAATCCTGTTTAATGTCTATGGTTGAAGCAAATTGTTTCCCTCCACCCCCTCCTCCATAGACTGAAGTTCAGGCATGCTGCAGGAACTTTGCAGGAGTGCAAGACGAGCGCAACATCGTAAATTGACAATAACGAGCTACAACGAGTCCTCCACTGTGAGTTGATCAGATGTTAAAACTGTCACTTGTCTGTCAATGTAAAGTTAAGTCTGTTATCCTGAAAACAAAAGCCCACTGTTCTGAAAATACAAACTCTGGACTTTGAATTAAGTGGCTGCCTGCTTCACTGCCTGCCAAACCCCATTAACATATTGCTCAATTTAACCGTTACAAACATCTATGCCTTCTGAAAGTTTATTAATGATCTGTTATGACTCATAAACAGATACTAACTCGTTTGGCGGAACATTCGGCATAAATTTGAAATCTAATTAATGTAAAACAGGCAGACAACAACACAAGTTTTGCGCCGGAATAGAAATTAGCATATTTCCTTAATTCCTGATGACATCATTTCATGATTTATTTCAGTAAATATATTACAGATTCCTCCTTGAAAAGAACTAGAAACCATTAATAGTTATGTGAATGCTTTTCCTCACTGCTGTACCCTATTTGCACTTTAAGAACAGAGTTGGCCAAAGTGAATCTGAATAACGTATTGACATGGAGTCCATTACTCACTGGGTTTAAAGGACTGATTGGATTACTGAGCACCACTTTGACTTACTGGAGGTCCAGGGAGACCCTGCAAACCAGTGAATCCTCGATGTCCCTTCTGTCCTCTCTCTCCATGATCACCCAGGTCACCCTTATCTCCTCTTGGTCCTTGGGGTCCCTGAATTAGAACAATTTAATACATTTCATGAGAATTTGAGCGCACATTGTGGATCTGGGCTTATATCAGCTGTAATGTTTGACTAAATCAGAAAAAGTGAGCTACAAAAATCTAAACTGTGTCAGTGGACTGTGTAAGGAGACTCACCACTAATCCTCTCTTTCCAGCTGAGCCAGGCGGGCCAACAGGTCCTCTTGAGCCCTGAAAATAGGTCAAATCGTCAGAGGGCCCTCAGGGAAAACAGACCTCTGCCAGCACTGCAAAACTCTCCAACTTCTTGTTACACCCAAACACATCGTTTCTCTCATCTAATATTAACTCCACTCACGCTCTGACATGCCCTCTGGCTTTAAATCAAATCATATGTTCATGTGAGAATCTGTTCGTACAGGCTTGCACCCTGCTGATGGACTGACAGACACACAGAACGCAGAGATTAAAAACATCCACTCACAGCGTCTCCTCTTCTTCCAGCACCACCCGGAGCACCAACAGGACCTGGAGGGCCAGGAAGTCCCTGAGGACCAACCAAACCCTCTGGACCGTGGTCTCCTCTGTCTCCCTAAAAAAGAAACAGCTTGTCAGTCACTTTCAACATGTAAAACAACACCCAGGTCACATGTTCATCGTCTTTGTTTCTCACCCTCTGTCCAAGAAGGCCATCTTTGCCTGGCGGGCCGTCAGATCCTGCAGGACCCTGAGGACCACAAAGAGAACATTAAGAACTGTAAACAGCGGAGACACACTTCGATGATATCATTAAATATGTAAGACTCTAATGTTCAAAAATGAGTACTGAACTCCAAATAGTGAACTGGAGCCAAAAAAAAGGTATATTAAATAGGTTGAATCCCTAACCCCAAAAACAAAAACATATATTCATATTTTAACCTGTGGTGCTGTTTATCCATCTATAGTTTTGGTGTGAGATGCTGAGTTTTGGAGATTTCAGCTGTGGAGATGTCTGCCTTCTCTTAAATATAGCGGGACTAGATGATACTCGGCTTGTGGTTAAAGCACCAAAAATTATATTTGAAAAACTGACCAGCACAATAACGATAATTATTACTAATATTATAATAATAATGATAATACACTGCCTGGCAAAAAAGTCACCACTTGGATTTAACTAAGCAAATAGGTAAGAGCCTCTCATTTCTTAAACAACCATGTCAGAAGACATATCCTGTGGTCGTGGAAAAGATGTTACTCTGTTTCAGAAGAGTCAAATTATTGTCCTGCATCAAGCAAAGAAAACAACTAAGGAGATTGATGAAACTACTAAAACCGGGTTAAGAACTGTCCAACACATTATTAAAACCTGGAAGGATAGTGGTGAACCACCATCTTTGAGGGAGAAATGTGATTGTGATCGTGATTGAAGATCATTTAAATGTTTCGTGAAATCAGATCGTAAAAAATCAACACAGCTATGTAGAATAGTAAAAGTAAGAGCATTTCCACACAATGTGAAGAGAACTCAAGGGATTGGGACTAAACAGCTGTGTAGCCTTAAGAAAACCACTTATCAGTGAGGCTAATCAGAAAAAAGGCTTCAGTTTGGTAGGGAACAAAAAGATCAGAGCTCTGGAGCAATGGAAAAAGGTCATGTGGTCTGATGAGTCCAGATTTACCCTGTTCCAGAGTGATGGGGGCATCAGGGTAATAAGAGAGGTAGATAAAGTGATGCACCCATCATGCCTAGTGCCTACTGTACAAGCCTGTGTTATGATCTGGGGCTGCTTCAGTTGCTCAGGTTGAGGTTCATCGTTATGAGCCCAAAAAATGAGGTCAGCTCACTACCTGAATATACTGAATGAGCAGGTTTTTCCATCAATGAATTTTTTCTTCCCTGATGACATGAGCAGAGTCCAAGATGACAATGACAGGATTCATCAGGCTCAAATAGTGAAAGAGAGGTTCAGGGACATGAGACATCATTTTCACACATGGACTGACCACCACAGAGTCCAGACCTGAACCCCACTGAGAATCTTTGGGATGTGCTGGAGAAGACTTTACACAGCGGTCTGACTCTCCCAACATCAATATAATGCAACTCTGGACAGAAATAAATATTGTGACATTGTATAAGTTTATCGAAATGATGCCATGGTGAATGCTGTAATGTGCTGTAGTCAAAGCTAAGGGCGGTCCAACGAAAAATTAGAGTGTGAGACTTTTATTTTGGCCAGGCAGAGTAGTAATAATTATAATGGCATCCTCCTCGGCTGAGCTGGAGCCTCTTGCCCATGAGTAGCAAGCATGCTTCCTTGTGCACAGTGATGAGGTTGGTGGGTGTTTAATAAAAAGAAAATAGTTCCAACATGAGACTCTTGATGGACAATCTTGATGGATGAATAGCACAAAAGGTAAGAGGCAAAATATGTATTTTTGATTTGGGGATGAAAGAACCACAAACAATTTAGAACTTGTACTTACATCAGGACCAGGATCACCACGAGGTCCGTTAGCACCAGGAACACCGACAGGACCTGGGGGGCCTTTATCTCCAGGTGTTCCTGCGGACCCCTGTTTTCCTGGTGGACCCTAAAAGAAAAAACAAGAAAGGAAACAGGCAACTCAAAATGCAGCACTACAGGACCAGTCCACATGACACACTCTGATCAGAATACACATCAACGATTGACAGTGTTGAAGCAGTGAAATCAAACTTGCTGATTAAAGGAGAAGTTACAGGTTTAATGTGATTCAGGTTCAAACTCTCAGACTGACAGATGAAATGAAGAAAAAGGCTCATGTGCAGTAGAATCAGAACTTTAATGATACAGACCCCAGGTCCTGGAAGGCCTGGCATCCCACGCTCTCCTCTCTGACCAGGAAGACCCACAATGCCTCTCTGTCCTGTAGTTCCAGCTGGGCCTGGGGGACCATCAGGACCCTAAATCCGACAACACCACACAGAGGAAATGAATATCACAACTACTCATGTTATTGTAATTAAGTCTTTTTAGGGGGGTACTTATTCTTTCAAGAATATATTTTTCAAGCCTGTAATTTTACTCTCACTTAGTTAAGCTTTACATTTTGTAATCTACTTACTTACTGCTTTTAAAATCATAATTCCCAACTGAGCAAGCCTACAATTTCAATTAATTTCCAAACATTTCATTTGCGTTTTTTGTCACCAGTAAGGCTATCCAATCACAAATGGAAAACTCTGCAGCAGGAACAGTGAGCTTGAGCACTGAGCAGAACGGCACAGGAGTTCATTGGGAGTTGATTAGTTGGGAGTAATAAAGACTGAAGATTTGGAGAAACTCTAAACCCTTTGGATTGAACAGATACATTAAGCATCAATAGGTAAAAAGTGACTCATACTCCCAGTAGTGTTTGAGAAGTATACATGGTAACACGTTATAATTCTGGTCCACTAATATGCATTAATTAATGCTTAACTAACGCACTGATCATCATGAGTTAAAGTGTGACTCATGAAGAACTAAGATATGCATTACTATTCACTGCATCATCAACTGATAAAGAGTCTATTTGATTAACAGAGTCATATATGAATCACAATTAATCAAGTGTGTCATCATGTATTAATTCCCAATCAAAACCTAGTATTAATTAATACTGTTAATGCATGTGTCAGTTACCACATAGCCATATTTTTGTTGCTATCATGATCAGCATCTGTTTGATTGAATCACTAGCAAATGATTTGTGAAGATATCATTATGTTATGATTATAACTTGGTGAGGCACATGACTAGTAACCAATTATTAAGTACATGTGTGGTTATGGTTGTTGGTTTTGGTATTGCCTGACAGGGCACACATCCACAGTCATGTCTGAGGTCTGTTGGCCTGCTGCAGGGTTGAATCCTGGACCACAAGCCTCACCCAGTCCCATGAACAGCAAGTCATTAATAAATAAATGCTGCTACAGTGGCATTCAGGTTGCAGACAGCTGGAAGTTGATGTCTATCTTCATGAGTCATTCATTAGCTTATGACGATCTGTGCATTAATTAATCATTAATAAATACATATACAGTATTGTAAAGTGTCACCTAATACTTCAACATACATAACATCAGTAGTTTTACTTGCAGCTGACTGACATTTCTGTAAAGCAACAGTACTTCTACATACTTCATCTAAAAAATGTAGTATGTCCCAATATGTAGTATGTCAAATGCAGCATGCCAAAAATACCAGGATGTCCAACTGCATCCGGTTGCTTTTGGCAGTATGCAAGCCAGCATGATTTTCTGGCTATTCTGACCCACAATCCTTTGAGCAGTGAAAAGATGCGCCACATTGACTGACTCACCAAGAAAGCACAGACAGATGACATTTCATTAGTGGCGTCCTAAATCCAATACTTTTTATTTTTACTTGGAATTTCACGCTAAAGACTAAGCCATTTTCACATGAAATAGTGGGTAAACACAGGTGTTACCAATGGTACTAATTAAGGATACCAATCTTCCCCCCGCCAATACAGAAGAAAATATGTTGAATATATCCTCTTTTTATTACCCTCTCAACAGATCTGCATCTTGTTAGTTCCAAATGATTTTCAATTTAAAAAGGCTCTTCTACACTAAATGGAAGGGGACCTTAATTAGTATCATGGGTAATACCTGTGTTTACCCTGTGATTTCAAACCAATATGGCTGCTTTGAAAAATATCTGTAGTATGCATGCAGCATGCAACAATTCATACTTTGAAAGGGCAGCTGCAGTACTTACTCAGAATAAAAAGAAAAAGTATGTGATTTTGAACACAGCTTTAGATTGAATAGTGAGGGAGACTTCTGTGTAACTCAATTTGATGTAATATGTCTGGCTGGCCAACAACCATGCAACTTATTTCAAATCAATTTGTGCTCAAGAGGAGTCAATGGACCCAATAGCTGTGATCAGGCACCTAAATTACAAAAGTGAGCTGGGAACAATAAAGAAAGCAATATAAGTTTCAGTGAAGCACTTTCTCCTGTGTTCATTATAACATTGTTCTTTTATATTGTTTTACCACAACAGCTGCAGAGCAATATGGTTTCATTAATTCAAATGTTGTTATTGAAAGACAAATAGCGGTTTTTACCAATTTTACTGCAGATACTGTTTGATCTTAATTTACTATGTGGTTTGTTGTCCAATGTAAGGTCATAACAGTGATATCAGTTTACCGTGGGGCCGTCTTCTCCAGAGTCTCCTTTGTCTCCTGGGCTTCCGGGTGGTCCTGCTGGGCCTCGCTCCCCTTGTTTTCCAGGAGATCCATGGTCTCCACGAAGACCGCCAGGGCCTTCTTTACCAGGAGGTCCAAGGGGTCCGGGTTCTCCAACTGGACCCTGACAGGAATGGAGGCGTCATGAGGTAGATGCACGCAGTTGTGTAAGCGTTAAAATCTCAGCATGTTAGAATGAACTGTTTTATACAACACACTGTCCTACCTCAGAAAGTGTTAACAAGAGGGGCCTCAATACAGAAACTTTCCTGATTTGAAATCCTGTTTTATCTCAGTTTAGGATGAGATTTGGGGTTTTGGTTTTACAGAAACATGATTCCTGGCTGCATTTAGGATCCTATCTTATCCTAGGATATGAATTTAGCTATTACAGAACTGTCCTAACTGAAGAATTTCCTCAGGTGGCGTAAACCTGGTCTTAAATTCAAAATAACTGCTTCAAATAGCAGCACCACTGCTGTTAGGTCTGTAGGTCAGTGAAATCAATTTCTGCTAAATTTTTGCTTTGAGTTAAGGTAAGATACGAGATAGAATGGGACACAGAGTTTGGAATGGCTTCTGTAAAAGGAAGATGGGATCTTTACCATCCTTGAAAACTTAATTTTTTGATGGGACAAGGAGTGAGGATGGATGGATTTTGTAGATTTCAGTGTTATTTAAGATTAGGTCTGCTTCACAGACCATACAGCATTTGAGTAGCTTCAGTGTTCTATCAAGAGAATAATTTTGTCACACTCTGACTTTGACTCGACATTGGTGACCCTTGCAGTTATTTGCTTGTTTTCATTTTAACAGTGTTTTCATACAAAATGGGGGGGGGGGGTACTTACAGTTGGGCCTGGTGGTCCAACTCTGCCTGCAGATCCAGGGAAACCAGTGGGGCCCTGGAAGCAAACAATGATACAAAGTCCTCAGATTGTGCTTCACAGACAGCAATAACTACTGCATGAAAAAGTGAAATAATAGACTATACAACTCTGCAGAAGATGGACTGAGTCAGGAGTGATACACCTTCCTGGGTTCATGGAAACCCTATTGTTTGACTTTTGAATTTAATAAAATGATAAAATGAGCTTACAGGTGCACCCTGCGTTCCTCTTCCACCTTTCAGTCCTGCAACACCAACTGGCCCCTAAAAAACAAACAAAACAAAAAAAAAAACTTTATTAGAGCAGCATTTATCAGCAGTGTTTGCAAGATGTAAAAGGAACTTTCCTTTCCAGGAACTAAGACACTAAAACTTACAAACTGGACTAGGGCTGCAACTAACAATTATGTTCATTATCGATTAATCTGTTGATCATTTTCTCAATTAATCGATTGGTTGTTTGGTCCATAAAATGTCAGAAAATGGTGATCACTGTCCAAGGTGACATCCTCAAATGTCTTGTTTTGCCCACAATCCAAAGACATTCAGTTTATTGTCATAAAAGAGTACAAAGGCAGAAAATATTCACATTTCAGAAGCTGAAATCAGATAATTTGGACGTTTTTTTCTTTTAATAGTGCAACTAATCAACTGGCTGACTAATTGTTGAAGCTCTAATTGGCTCTGATTAAAAGTGCAGAGACAACTGATGACACTGTGTAGAATATCAAGTTGTAGCCCACAATTACTTTTAAATTAATTTTTCACTGAGTATTTCTCATCAAGCACAACTCACAGGAGGTCCGTGAGCACCAGCCAAGCCCTGAGGTCCTGGTGATCCAGCATCTCCTTTCTGGCCTGGCTCTCCAACCTC
>JAJHUR010138970.1:0-13387 GCA_027495735.1 Lutjanus campechanus
GTTCTTCGGCTGCTTGGCAACCGTCCGCTCTCCGGCGCTGGCAGAGCCGAGCTTCTGTTTCTTGTCCCTGTTGAGAGGGCAGACAGCCGAGCTGATGCTGCCGGTGCCGCGTGCGCCAGACCTCGACCCGCTGGGCGACTTGGCACTCTGTGGACACTCCTTCGCCACCTGCAGCGGAGGCTGTGGTTGGCTGGGGTCGGACAGCGGAGTCTGAACGTGCGGCACTGATTGGCCGGCTGGAGGCACAGTGGGAATGGGGCAGCCAGTGAGGATTCTGGGACTGGGACAGATGGGGATGGAGGAGGGACTGTGATGGTCATTGAGGGATGATGGGTAGTCATCTGAGGAAGGAACAGGAGAGATAATGAACAAGAGTCACAGAGAACACGGAGACAGTCCCTTAAGGAGCAGCTACAGTGATCAACAACCTTTAACAAGGTTACATAATAGAGACACGAACGACGCTCAGTGGTTATTAGTTCTGCTGAAGCAGCACAAAACAAACAGAGCCTCAATTAAGGTCAATTATAGCCTTTAACAGAGCAGCCTCTGACACACACACACACAGTAGACATCCCCATACAGCTGACAGTAAAAAACACTGGTGCTAACTGTGTGAAATAACAAGAACAGGTTGAACACACTCACGTGACACAGCTGTGGTGATAACACTAAAGTGAAGTAATGAGCAGTTTATTTCAGTGTGATCTCTCAGCTCCCTGTATCTAAACTTCATCAGCAGCCTTCAGTTTCTCCATGAAAAAAATGTTAAAGACTTTTTGGTTTTATGTTCACCAACTGAGCCATTAGCAAACATATGCTATGTTATATATACATAATTGCCCTCCGGGGATCAATGAAGTATTACTGACTCCAATTCCGATGTGATATATTATTAGATACATACATAGATGTGTACATTTTTATATGCAAAACCTTAACTTAACTTTGATTAACATATAAAATCTGACGTATTGTTATAGATTCAGTTTTCTGTAAGTGGCTCCACACGTGGCTCAACCTCAATCAGCCACAACATAAAAATGCTGCTTTTACCTACTCCTGATAACCCAAAGGGTATTTTTACATCTTATGCTTTTAAGGGATAGTTCACCTAAAAACAAATTCAGTCATTATCTACTCACATTCATGCCAATAAAAGGTCAGGTTTAGTTTTTTATTTGATGGAGTTTCATAGGAAAACAGCGCCGCAGAATCTCACAAACAACTGACATGAATGGTGACCAGTTTTCAAATGGAAAAAAACAACCACAAAAAAAAAAGCCTCCATACTGTTCGTCTGGTGAAATCCAACCCTCAAAGAGCCCCGACATCCTGTTCACTTGTGTGTGCACACCATCACACCACACACACACACCCAGCTGAGACGCTGTGAACACGTCACAAACGTGGCTCCGAGTTAAGGATCTACAGTGAAGACTTAGACTAAAAACATGGTGTAAATGATGTCTATCATGTCTACGTGACATGTTGGGGCTTTAGGAGACTGAGCAGTATGGAGGCATTTTATGTTTTTTTGCTGTTTTTTTTTTTTTAATGTTTAAAAACTTGTTTTTGGGAGATTCTGCAACACAAATTTCCTTAAATCGGCATGAGGGTAACTAGATAATGACTGAATTTTCATTTTTGGGTCATTTTTTTTGGATTGGAAATTTGAAATTTGAGTTTGGTTGGTTTGGAAAGAGCGATATTTGGCTTGTATTATAATGATTTCCTGCCACCTCATATAACCCCACGTCAAAAAAATCCAAATTATTCCTTCAAGTAAATTTTGCTGCTAATACTTATGTGCTTTTATTTATATAAAAGTTCAAATGTAGGATTTGTAATAGAGAATTCATTCTCTGGTTTTGCAATGTTTGCTAAACAGTGGCCATCTGTGGCTAATAGTGGTAATTACACAATGCTGGTGAATACTAAAATGTAACAGCAGCACAAGTAAGAGAGTTGAAATATTGTGTAATATGGCAATATTATGTAAAGTATATACATTATCAAACATTAGCCACCATAAGCAAGGCTGTAACAGCAAAGCCCCTGTATTTATCGTATTAACAAGGATGTATTTGATTGCCTTTAAAGTCAACTTTTGATTTATAAAAGGACAAATGTGCCACTTCTTTAAGTAAAAGGTCTGGATTCTTCTGCTGAGCCTGCATAGAAACATTACTGCATGATGATGTCATTATTTTATTTTAGCTGCACACCCACACAGGTGTTTTCACAGGTTAATTAGACCTCTGCTCAGGCGTATGTCGGGTGGAGCCTGCTGTGAATGACATGAGGTCATGCATCGTCCATGTAATGATACGGTGCCAGTTGTTTCACCCCAACAGGTGCAAAGAAATGAACAGGAGAGCGAGGGAGATGTCAGTCAAACCTGATCTGTAAACGCCCAGTTGGGACTGAACAGAGGTCTAATCAGGCAGAACACTGCCAACACCTGTGTGGGTGGACCGCAGGCCTGCTCACATTTGGACTTGTCATAGCAGGAGAAGCACAGGTGTTACTAAAAACATTAATAATGGCTCCCTCACACAATGGTTTTCAAACTGGGATCTGGGGGCCGACTGAGGTCCTCGAGTAGGGTGTAGAAGGTTCCCAACTAAAGAAGGAGCACAATATTTTAACTTTGATCAGATTTTTTGGCAGTTGGAACAACAAGGGAGGATATACGTTTGGCAGTTTTGATTGATCGATTTAAATTTATAGTTACCCTTGTTTGATCAGTTTCTGACTATGTGTATAAAAATAAAAATATACTCAGAGGTGAAATTTGTAAAACCCTTGAATTTAAAAATGACTTCTGCAGTTCAAACAGCACGTTGGAGGCAGTCCGTATATTAAATAATCCCAATCTATGGTTGCACCGAGTTGTTTCTTCCTCCTGCTGCAGGGACACGAGCACCAAGTTGATCAAATGTTTTTAACTGTCAGTTGTCTGGTGTTACGGCCCTGGGTCATTTGTAAATGTATGTTTGTCATTTTGTTGCAGTTTTCTCTCTCCTTCCCTCAGTGGGTATGTGTGATCTCTCTCTCTTTCCACTGAGGAGTGTCGGTGAAACTGTGAACAGGTGGGGCCCAGTGATTGGCCCATCCAGTTTGATTGCTGCCACGGGATTGGTCCGGGGGAGGACTGCAGCCTACTTGAACCTCTAGCTGGCAGCACTCTGTCTCCTCCAACCCAACCTTCACCTCCCAAGAAAGTGCCAGCTCATTGTTTTGTAGATTGTTTTACATGTGTAAGTAGAGCAGGCATGTCCAAACTATTCCAAGCCAGAGCACACCAAGCTTGACTCATTTCATCAACTGATTTCAGTCTTCAAACAGCTGATTAGTCTCGTCAGGTGTGCTGTTGGTTGGTTAGAGCGAAAACTTGCAGCCACTCAGCTCTTTGTGGAATAGTTTGGACATGCCTGAAGTAGAGTAGGAGAGCTTTGTGGAGGTTTTTGTTATGCGCTGTAACTTTGATAGATCTGACAAGAATTTGGTTAAGTAATGTAGATAACAACTGATACCTTGTGAATATTCTATGTAAAATAAGAACAGTCAGTAGGAGGGAGAAGGTTTTTTTATTTTGAATCACCTTTTCTCCTTGTTTTTTTTAAATTTATTTAGGAGCTTAGGTTAGTTAATTTGTCATTTACTTATACTTTGATTTTGTCACAGGAAGATTAGGGTTAATTTAGAAAGTTTTGTTTGCTGTTTTAGGCATTGTTGTCCTTCTGATCCTAAATAAAACTGCTACTTTGAACTGCTGCTGGCCTTCCTTGGGAGTGAGAAGAATGGAGGAGCAACATCTCATGTTATGTCAACGGTTCCCCTGGACTGAGGCATAACAGTGATGTAAAGCTAAGTCTGTTATCCTGAAAACAAAAGCCTACTGCTCTGAAAATACACACTCTGGAGTTGGAGTTCAGGGACTGCCTGCCCGACTCCATTAAAATATTGTCCAATTTAGCTCTTATAAACATCTGCTCCTTCTAAAAGATTATTAATGATTTCTTATGACTCCTCAACATACACTAACTCATTTGGCATTAAGTTAACTCTGTTAAGTATATACATGTGAAACAGACGGAGTGGAATGGACATTTCAAAAAGCTCATACTGGCTGTTGCATTGTTGTTGGAGAAGCCAGTACTTCAGTTTAGCATGTTTTCTTAATCTCTGATGATTTATCACGGTTATTTTATGATTGAATACAGTAAATATATCAGTCCCTGCAGGATTTTTCAGATTTTTTGGGGATTAATGTAGCCTAAAAGGCCTAATTTCAGCTTTTCTTTGAAAAAAAAACAAAACAATGCATGTTTTTAGGCCTTATGTGTATTTTTCATTAAAAATCAAAGACAACTTGCTTTGGAGAAAAATACCTTCCTAAAAAGGTTTAGGATTTTAAAAAAATCTAACAAAATATGCTTTATTTTTAAATGAATGATAAATGT
The DNA here is from genome assembly GCA_027495735.1 of Lutjanus campechanus. Classification (NCBI taxonomy): domain Eukaryota; kingdom Metazoa; phylum Chordata; class Actinopteri; order Lutjaniformes; family Lutjanidae; genus Lutjanus; species Lutjanus campechanus. Next base: position 4,470 of record JAJHUR010138970.1, read on the forward strand.
GCACCACAAAGAAGCACAATCTTTTTGGAGCTCTCACTCACCTGTGTGTTCTTTTCAGTACCCACAACAAAATGGCCAATTAATAAAATAATAAATAACAAAACAGCCTGAGCCTGAAACCTAACCTAGAAGCTATGATGATTGGTCAAATTTGCAGAAATGTTGCAGTGATTGGACAAAATTGCAAGATTGTGCAGAACTCACGGGGATTGGTTGAATTTGCATTAATTGTTGCAAATGCAACATTGCAACTGATACATTACATATTTCTCCTTTAAGGCAAAAAAAAAATCTCTCTGAAATTGAGGGTCAGTTGTCTAATGTTTCTCTACTGTGGGGAACCTTGACATGCAAGTCCTGACAGTGAGCCAACATGCTCAACAACAGGATAAGCAGCTAAATAGAATTCATCCGCCCATCATTGATTTTATTATTTACACCCGTGCTTTTCTACTGTGACATGTCAGAATGTGCTCTGTAAAAAAACAAGGTTTATTTGAGGAAACCTGAAAATCTCCAGTGAGACGAAAACTGACGGTGCACTTGTAGACAAGAGTCTCACCCCTTGCAGCTTGACCTGGTTTTTTACTGCTGGAGACCACAGAAAGAGACTGAGAGTGCAGCTGAGGCTGGTGTGTGTTCATGTGTTATTAGTGTTGTTTTGAGGTCACGCTCAGGTGTTTTGAACCATACACCCACACATTCAGCCAGACACACACACACACATGCACAAGCGCACACACACACACACCGCAGGCATCACAAAGAGTTTTCCTGTTCTGGCTCACGTCTCTGACTTGAACACAGTTACTAACTGCTGACACTGGAGCTCATACAGTCAAGCTCATTAGGTTTCAGCTGCACAGGCCTCGTATTCACTGTCCGGCGGCTTGCATTCAAACTTAGACAAAAGAGGTCTTGCCCTTTATCTGATATTTTTTTGTTACTTCCCACTCAAGTGACATTCCAAAATGGGAGATTAAAAATGCCTGACATAATAGCTATTCTCAGCACATTGTACTGCTCTGGCAGCCGGATTAGGAGTCGGGGGGGAGGGGGGTGGGGGAGCGCCTGCATACAAAATAACCTTAGAACTACAGAGCGCTCATGAATGTTTAATACTTAAACTTATTAGGAAACCCCACTGTCTTACTTAAAAGGGTCAATGATTTTACCCATGAAGCTCATGAAGTTTCCTCAGCCCGTGAAAGTAGTTTAATATCTTTTATAGCTCTGCGGGGAGCTCTCTAAAGTCTGAGAAAATAACTGATAATGTCACGAAACAACACTAAATCGCTCGAGTAATCTTTTAATCAGCCCTCCATGATTTCTGGTCTTCACCATCTAATAAAACCATCTAATGCTGTTTTTTTTTTTATTTTGCATTTTCCTTTATCTGACAATTAACAACAGCGAGCAAAAAGGACGACATGCAACAAAGGTCCCCGGCCTGAACTGAACCAGAAAGGTTCATGCGGTCAGTTTGTTAGACCACTAAGTCAAAGGGTTGCCCCACTACTTAAGTTTTTCCTTGGAAGACTTTTTATTTTCTATGGCTCTTACTTTATGGTTTGTGTTATTATGAACTTACATCACAACACTTTCAGCCTAACAAGATAAATGAACTCTACACCACAAATGATGAGGTGGGTAAAATGATTTAAGCTGATGGGGCTGAAAGCTCCAGAAAAAGCAACTAAGTGGACCCTGTGATATTGTTAAACTGCTCTTTCAATTATCAGACATCAACCATCAAGCTCAAGATTTAAAGGGATAGTTTGGATTATTTGAAGTGGGGCTGTATAAGGCACTAATGTACAGTAAATGTTGTTTGCCTTCCCCCCATCTTAAAGAAGCAGCAGGAGGACCAGCAGAGAAGATACACAATGAACTGCTGTGGACAGAGTCAGCAAAGAAAAGTATTGATGCCACTTAAAAAAAAAAAAATCAATATCATTTTAGGTGTATGCTGTGTTTAGAATATTTTCACTGCTTTACTTTGCTGTCAAGCAGCATTTTCTGATGGGAGACCGCTGTAATATAAGCCAAATACCACTCTCTCCAAACAAACCAATTTTGCCTCTCAGAAAACAAAGTAAACCCAGGACTGTCAATCTTGTGTCTGCTCACCTCTTTTGATGCCATGGTTACATTTGGTGCAGTCTGTGGGGTTGAAGGAGCACCCTCCTCTGGCGATGGCTGGAATCACACTGGTGTAAGGGGAGTAGCCGTTGATCCTGCAGGGCTCTCCATAGCACGCCTCCACCGAGGTGCAGCAGTACACTGGGTGGGTAATCCCTGAGGGCTGCGGACTGCCACTGGGGAGCAGCTTGGGTCTCTTGCTGCTTCTTGGGCATAAAGTGAGGGGTGAAATGGGAGAGGGGGAGCTGTCCGGGTGGCTGAAGTGGACGTAGTAGCTGGGGAAGCAGGTGTACGTGTGCGGGCTGATGGTTATGGCTGCTGGGTGGGAGTGCGGGGACTGAAGATGGTGGTGATGATGATGGTGGTGGTGATGGTGGTGGTGGAACACCTCGGACAGCGAGCTGTCCTCCGGTTCCTTGAAGGTCTTGTCGTCCAGGAAGAGGGCCAGTCTGTGACAGTACTCGACACACCTCTCCTGGGAGCAGCAGTAGCAGGAAGACAGCTCCGTCTCCACCTGCTCCTCTTTGATTGTTTTCAAGGAGAATCCCAGCGAAGAGCCACAGTGGAGCGTGTGTTTGAGACACTCCTCGCCTCCTCCTGTGGAGCCCTTCCACTCTGGATCCACAGCCTCGCTTTTACACAAACTACAGCACTCCTGGATGGTCGATCCCAGCGGGGAATGATCCTCTGTACCCTGTTTTCTGTGCTTTAGTTGGTCCTCGTGTTTGGGATGTGTTGTTCTTTTGGTCAGCGTTGTTTCCCCACCCGCTGTCTTACCACTAATCTCATCCTGAGTCGTAGCTGCTGCATCTCCTCCACTCCCCGGCTTGGACTCCGACTTCTTTTGCCGCTTGGTTCCATACGCGGCACTGGTGAGTTTGAGCAGTGTCGCAGCAGTGAGGCCAGCCTGACGCCGAGGCGTTGGGGCAAACAAAGCCAACCAGTCGATGTTCTGAGCATCCGCTGACGACCGCCTCTGCTTTTTAGGTCTTTCTTTTGGGTCTGCTTTCCCTCCTGAAGGAACCTTTTTGGTTTTATGACCTCTATGTTCAGTTTTAGCTAGACTATCATTAGCTTCTTCATTCGAAAGCCGTTTCTTTGCAAGATTTGACGTGAGAGAATCGTCTCTGTAGAGCAGCAAGCTGTTGACAGCCTCAGCATTGAGAGAGGCCATTCTCCGCCTGCGGGGCAACATGAGTAAGGCGTCGGATTGGTTGATTTTTGGTTCCAGTGCTTGCTGATTGGAAGTTTTCTTAAGTCCAGATTTGGTCCGTCTTTTAGTGGAGCTGGAGTGCAGCTTCTTTTTGACTTTAACGCTGTTTTGTTTCCCAGTTTTTGGTTCATTCTTTTCTTTACTGACAACTCCTTTCTCTTCCAGGCGGGTGAGCAGGACGCAGCAGTCCAGTGCCTCTCCATCACCCACCGCCAGCGTCTTCTTTCTGTGTCGATGTGACTCTTTCTTGTCCTTCTTTTTCTTTCCTTTCAACTCACTCTTTCTCTCTTTTCCTTTCTTTACTCCACCTCTTTTCTCTTTGCTTCCCTTCTCCTTCTGGGGCTTCCTGCATTTTGCAGGCTGGCTCTGCTGAGCTTTCGCCATGGTCTCAGTGTCGTCTTCATCCACAGGATCCTACGATGGTGGGTTTCAGCTCAGAGAGACCCTTCAGTGAGCATCATCATGGATCATCAGCTGGGTCCATACACTCTGTGAAGGAGACACAGATCAGACATTTAACTTTAAAGCTTTATGCCACACACAGACGTCACTCCTGTGGAGTCTGAGAGCGACTTCATGTAACAGACATCATCTATTGATGTATTATTTAACAACAGGTTTTACTTAGTTTGTTGTCATTGTCCAAGTCTCCAGAGATTATGACCACTTAGACAACATTTCTAGCCAACATGCAAACAACATGGCACACAGGATGGAGGAGAAACTGAGATAAAGAGCACATTATGTTGTGTTACATTTAAGCTGGGTGACTCATGCATATACGGTAACTGCTATTGCATAAATGATACATGATTATGATACACTGGTAATTGATTCATAATTGACTTCATAATTTATGCAACAAATAGGTAAAATAGGTAAAAATGAACACAGGCAACTGAAATGTTGAAGCTACACATGCATTATTCATTGCAAGGGCGTAGGGGGATACATGTGCCTAATTCCAGTCCAGCCCCTACACACTCCCCCTTCCCACTGTCACTCTGTGTGCACGTTCACGAGGACAATCCGCCACATTGAGTGTCAATCCAAACCAGTTAGCCTTAAGGGTGAGTGGGTTATAAAACCATCGAACAGTGAGTCTGTGTCGATGCAGGCTCACAAACCACACTCCTCCCAGGTGCAGCACCTCTTTTGTGTCTGGGATGGAGAAAACGCTACACTAACAATTGTTACTACATTGCTGCTACAATGCCAAATGAAAAAGAAGCATGAGGTTAAGTTTTTATCTACTTAATTATTAATATTGTTTTCTCTCACAAGCTTACTCTTCCATGAATGTGATGTGTGCAATGTCATTTCCCATATACCTACAAGATGCTCTTTTACATAAATAGTTATTCATTTTTAAGAATATCCATCATGACGAATGTTACTGTTTCTGACAGAGAAAGACGAGGGTGTCCCAGAGCTTGCAGCTGTATTTATAACCTCCCCCTTATTTAAGAGACCCTGCACAGCAGTGAGTGTGACTCTACACAGACTTACACTCGGTCTCAGAGCAGGAGGGGCCAGATTGGAATGGGGCCATACACACTAAAGTGGGGGGTCAGGGGTCCTCTGCCAGAAACACTTAATTTCCTGGATTCTGGTGATTTTTTTTTTAATTCATGGAGGAAATATCTTTAAAACAAAGCAAAACACAGAATTCAGGCCTCTGGTCGATTCAAAATATAATGTATCACTTTCAAATATTTATTCTCCTGGAAATCAACACCTAACATTTATTATTTAATGAAGCTCAGCGTAAGTTCAATCAGGAAGACCTCCTTTAAGCTGTTTATTCAGAATTTTCCTCTACTCTCTCACTCCTCCTACTCTCTCTAATTAGCTGGTCGTGGGCGTTCACTTTCCTCTCTACTAACCAATCAGATTTTGCCACGGTCTCGTTGCCAGTCAATTGCCGCCGCTGTCAAACTTTAAATCTCCGCTGTCTTCGGAGTCTCTTCACCACCTAGCCTCTGCATCGTCTTCCCATCACCACCACCACCAGTGTCCAGTGTCTTCCTCTTCACTCCTGCTTCATCACCCCCTATTTATATACGTCCATACACCCTGCCACCACCTTCTTCACCGGAGGCATTGTTGTGTCTATGAGTCCTATTCTAAGAGTTCATCAAAATAAAAGTCCTCTGCTACTTTCATGTTTTCATTAGTGTGGACAAATGCACATGTGCTAAATATTGAGAAGGACGTGTCCCCTGTCCCCCAGTTGAATTCTACAGTACACCTCTGGTTCATTGTTTCTATTGCCTGTCTTTCCTGACACTTACACGTCCTGTTTATTATACCCAGAGATAAGCAGATTAAATGTATTTAAAATATATATTTAATTACTTTTGAGTATTTTATAATTTGTATTTTGCTGGGCAGAATTAATGAGATTTGTAATATATAAGAAAACATTTTAAGAGGTTCTATTTGTGTATTTGAAATATTTAAATAAACTAAACATGTCGTTTCATTCTCAAATGAGACACATTTTCATCTCCAGGTTTAAACTGTAGGAAAATACTAAACAATAATTAGTCTTATCACAGTCTTTGGCTAAATGAAAGTGGATCTTGTGACATGGCTGATTGCACTGATGACAAATATGGCTGTTTTTCTGGTGAGGACGGGCTGAAACTACATGCACCCCTGAATATGCAGCCCCCACCTAAATACTTATTCCATACCAGTATTTTTTTGATCTATCTGTTCCCCTCTCTGGTAGTATCACTACGACAGATTTCACTGAGGGACTTTGTACAATGGAACACGAGTGGATGTCTCAGAAGACTCCGCTTTATTGCATTCAAAGTCCTGTTGATGTCTGAACCCAAAGCAAAAGGCATGAAAAGAGACTTTCAAAGGATTTCAGGGACCTGAAATCACGTTGTTTCACGTTGGTGCCGAGCAGTATTATTACATTCATTCATAAATATAGCTCTCACTGCGTCAATGAGGATGCGTCGGAGAAACAAGACGTGCTTAGGCAAAAAACGCCTGTTTTAAAGAACTGACCTGTGTCTGTGTTGTTGTGAGGAGACCTGCTGTACATGCACACCAACCTTTTGCTCTTTTCACACTTTGATCGTGATATATTAATTAACTGTAATGTAGCTGTTTTAATTTAGGATGGCAGCCAAATAATAAGAAACAAAAAACCCCCAAAAAGATTATTGCCTTTTCGCCCTTTGTATCAATAATGCCCATTTTCGGCTTCTTGAACCCATGCTGAAGCACATTAATGACTCCCACAATCCACCAGGAGCCCAACAATCCAGCATTCACCCACTCACTGGTACGACAGAAAAGCACAGCACAGAAACAGATGAGAAATTTAAGGTGATGTATTTGATGTTTGATATGATGGATGCTTTTAGAAGTGATCTGTAATTCATAATTCTACACTGATTTAATTTTAGTAGCTGCAGCCTGAAGCTGATCTTTGTAAGTAGTACTATGGCTTACCAAAGAGTAGGTAATTAGATTAAACACAAACAGACAGAAAAGACTGTTTAACCTTGATGGACTACATGTTTCGATTTCTACAAGGTCAAAGGGGCAGCAAACTCTTTAAATCACGGTGAGGTAAGAATTCTTCAACATTTGGAGGCACAAGGAGAGTTTGATCAAATGAGTCATCATGAATTGATCCTTATTTTACCAAAACTGGTGGCAGAATCACTCGTCACACAATAGCCTCTTCAGTTTCCATGTCAACAGGCTGCTACAGACAGAGTACATCAAAGCATCTCCAGCACCTTTATAGTACAAGATGCATAATAAGCTTTATGATCCTCTGCCGTTCACATGAGTCTTCCTGCTTTTTCAACACAAAAACACACCTCACTTAGGAAAAACCTTTAAAATTCCTGATGATTCAATCGCTGCTGACCTTTATGCATTGACACTCTGTCTGTGTGCAGCATAAAGAGATGGATCATCCTTCTTGCTGCAGCCCTGAAACACAATTAGGCCACTTGACCTCCAAGAACTAAGTCAACATGGGTCTTTTTTTTTAATATTAAGTAACTCTTGAGCCAGAAAACCATTGAGTCTTCACAATCACACTCGCCATTAGGAATAATTTAGTTTGAATGAGTCTCCATAAATCCTTGACACACATATGAACAACGACTCATTCTTTAACAAGCTGCTGGATATGTATTAGCAACACTTTATTAAAAAGGATGTGCATAAGACTGTCATTGCACTGTCATAACCACCTGTCATGAACATGAAAGATTTTTTATGACTGTTTATGATCGTTGTCATTACGTGTCATTTTGACATCAACTGGACATTAATCAAGCCGATATACAATATGTATTTGTTATGACAACTTCACATAAGAGAACATAACCGAGTAATGTCTTTGTCATGACAACTTGAGATGATTAAACTTAAAGAAACTGTTAATAGCATCTTTATGACAAGTCCAAATGGTGCCACGTCACTTGATGTCCAGGAAATTATTCATAACACCATTATTAAAGCATTAGACGGTGTAATAAAACTTAATGACATCTTTGAGTCCAAATGGCACCACTTTAGTTGAGATCAAGGAAAATATTCGTAATACACTTATAACAATTTCATGACAGCGTCTAAACCAACCACATATGACAGTGTAATGTAGTGGTAAAACCTAAAGCTTAACAGTGTCTTTAAGTTAGATAATGTCAAGTTGTCATAACAGACAGTTTTGTCTTACTTAATGTCATGTCATAACAAAGAAATTTCAAACAATGTCAATTTTGTATTGAAAATGATATAAATGACTGAATGACACTTAATGTGATAACCCTTCACAAAGACTCCTTCATGTGCATGACAGGTGTCATGACACGGCTATGACTGAGTTGTGACAGTCTTATGCACACCACCACAAATAAGTGTTACCTTTGTATCTTTCTACACAGGCAAATTCGATGCTGTGCTTAAAGTGAATATAGAAAAAGGTCCACATGCTGCCTTCAGTGTGTTAGTTTTGTTTGTGTGAAGTAAAATGATTCTGCTGATGGAGTTTGGCTGGTTTGGAGAAACTAATATTTGTCTTGGCCACATCTTTAAGAACAACAGCCTTGCTCCTCATAGCTTTAAGTTTTTAACAGTGATGTAAAAGCAATAACAAAAGATATGGAAAAAATAATTCCTGCTTTTACTGTCAGCAAAATTGATTACTGCAGTGAACTTCTGACAGGACCATCAGGCACCTGCAACTTATTCGAAGTTGAGCCAGAAGGACAGCCCACATCACCACAGCCCTTCAGTCTCTTCACTGGTTGCCAGTAAGCCACAGAATTGATGTTTAAAATCTTATTACTTATTTATAAATCTCTACATGGAGTTGGCCCTAAATATATAACTGATATGCTTGAGCAGTATAACCCTGCAAGATCTCTCAGATCACTGGGGAGTGGACTGCTAGTTGTGCCCAGGGCGAAATCTAAACAAGGAGAAGCGGCTTTTAGTCATTATGCAGCACAGTACTGGAACCAGCTGCCTGATGGTCTTACGAATGTCCTGACCACTGCAGCTTTTACTGTACATC
>JAJHUR010138972.1:5224-25682 GCA_027495735.1 Lutjanus campechanus
AGTCCGACAGAAAAAATATAAACCAGAAAGCGCAGATCCACAGGCCGTGTGAGTGTGTTTTTGTGCCACGGGTAGTAGAAAAACACCTAGATCTTTTGATGAGAAACTTACCATCAGGGAGTCTCACCTGAGTGGAGGAGTGTTGAAGTCAGAGGGGGGCAGAGTGAGCCAGACGCACGGGATGATTCAGGGAGCCTGCGTAATGGGTAACATGTATCCCCGTGTTTGAGTTGAGAGTAAATCAAATGCACCAACACGTTTATGTACAAATAATCAGGGTTTTTTTTCCGACAGAAAGAGTTTCTGTTTCTTTTACTCGCTGTGTTCCAGCGGCTCAGAGGGTCTGCAGCTGTGCGCCCTGCGCCTCCACTGCACCTCGGCTGTGCGTCTTCACCCTCCAGCAGCAGCCGCGTCCTTTTAGAAACAATCGACTCCACACATTTAAACACAGAGATAAAACAAATGTAAAGCCATTCAAAGTAAGTGGAAAACAAAACGCAATATATATGTTCAACTGGATCACTGAAAACGGCAAAATGAATCATTGAATGTCGCTGATTCCCGTGTCTGAAAAACTTTGCGGGAGGTCTACGGATGGTCGAAAGTATGCGTAGGAATGCGCACCTTTTACCGCATAGTATTTCTTTATAAATCCCAACGTTGGCGGTGAAAAATGCGTACGCACATTTCAACCTCGTTTCCGCAATCTTTTTGTGCGCAGCAACCTTTATAAATGAGGCCCCTGGTCTCTTTCAGAAGATCCAATCAGGGATTCAGATATCTTGGTGTCTTTCTTACACCTAAAACCACACAACTATTTTCCTCTAATTACGATAAACTGATCAAAGAAATTAAAAAGGATTTAAATAGATGGGATGTGCTCCCCTTGTCACTCTTTGGCAGAATAGAGTCTGTGAGAATGAATATTCTACCAAGACTACTGTTCTTATTTCAATCCCTCCCTATTTTAGTACCACAATCCATATTTAAGTTACTGGAAAAATTAATATCAAAATTCATTTGGCAAAACCAAAGACCAAGAATACGGCTGAAAGTACTGATGTCAGCAAAAGAGAAAGGAAGCCTGAACCTGCCTAATCTAAAATTTTATTACTGGGCAGCCCAGCGGTGGTGGCATGGGCTGTTGGGGACTTAGAGACCGGATGGGTCTCTATTGAACAAAACTCCATACCAGGGGTACCCCTGTCTAGTCTCCCATTTCTTAGCCAGCAATCTCAGAAAAAAACTAAAATCAATAATTTATGGATCATACACACATTGAAGATCTGGAATTTGGTTCAAAAACAACTAAAGGGAGCTGTAGCTCTGTCACGGGCCATGCCTATAGTAGGGAATATAGAGTTTTTACCATCCATGTCTGACAGAGCTTATAAAAGATGGGCGGAGACTGGTCTGATAATAATAAATCAACTCCTGGATGGGCATGTATTTAAATCTTTTTCACAACTTAGAGACAAGTTTGCCTTGCCTTCAAGTGACCTATATAGATATGTACAAATCAGACATTACGTTACAAAAAATACAGATTGGGAAAATATACTAAAGGAACCTACAAATATAGAAAGTCATTTTATACACCTGTTTGAACACTGTCCCTCAACAAAAAAACAAGTATCACACATGTACAAAAGATTAAGGCTGGATATGTCAGACAATACACTACACATCAAGCAACAATGGGAACTGGAGCTGAATACAATAATAGACAATGACTCTTGGGAAAACATATGTTCCAGATGCCACAAGGGGGTTGGAAGCCAACTATATAAAGAATTTGACTGGAAGGTCAAAATCAGGTTCTTCAGGACACCGTTAATAACTTTTGTCTTCAAAAACAATCCCAGCAACAAATGCTGGAGGAACTGTGGTATGGTTGGTGACCATACTCATGTATTTTGGGACTGCCCAAAAATACAAATTTTTTGGAAAAATGTCAAAGAAGAGCTGGAAAAAACTTTGGCAATGGACCTTCCTATGGACTCTCTGTTATTTTTATTAGATGTGTTTCCTGATCACCTGTTTACCACAGAACAGTGTTATATATTACATGTTTTGTTGATGATTGCAAGAAAAATGATTACTATTAATTGGATGAAACCTAACCCTCCCATGATCACTCAATGATTACAGAGAGTAAAGCATGTCTACATGATGGAATATATGACTGCCCAGTTACAGCTAAAAGTACCTATCTTTATGAGAAGGTGGACCCCAGTTATTGACTATCTCGCCTAAGACTCTTATACCTCAATATTTAAATTTGATTTAAATAATTACTGTTATTACTATTGTTTGACTTATTTTTATTCATTTATTGTTTTTATTTACTGTTGTAAATATCCCCTTTTGTGAAGTTACAAAACTAGATAAGGCATATGTGCTCTACGTTATACTGTGCTATTTCTACGTGACAGATGAGACCCAATCTCAAGATGATTTTTTTCTTGTTTGTTTGTTTTGTTTTCCTTTGCGATGTTAATTGCCTGTTAATGTGCATAGAAGGCAATAAAGTTCAAAAAACAAAAACAAAACTCTGCAGTGAGAAAAACAGAAGAAGTTTAATGAGTCTGGACGAGAAAATGTTTGAGGAGACGCATCAACACAGGTTTATTATTCTTCACCCAGAACAGGAAGTGAGATTTTAACTGTCAGTCTGTGAACAGCAGTCTGCTGCTGGCTAACATTAGCATGAAGAGCTACAAAGTTTACTGCTGTTTGGCAACACCGTCAGCTGTTCTGTCTCGTTGTAGACTGTCTTCTCTTTATCCTGTTCTTGGAGTCTGTCGCTGACAGCGACTTCATGCGGGCATATGTTTGAGTGTGTGCTGCTATGATCAGTGCTGTGGTGGGTGTGACATTACAGGCAGTGTGTGCTGCGCGCATGACACAACCATCATGCAGAGTATGTGTGCGAATATGACTGGCACAGAATCGGATATGTGGCGCTGACCGGCTGGTCACCGGTCAGGGCCGGTCACGATGAAAACCAGACGGTTATGGTTTTCTTTAGCCCTACAAAGTGGGCATGACTTCTCTCAGTGGGACAGCTGCTGAGACTTCGTATATATCTTAATGGATGCACGTGCGGAAGTCTCGCAAGATTGACGCCATATTTACATCCTACCGGCTACATGCTACAGTTTACATTTCAGCTAAAAACATGGAGTAAATGGCGTCTTTTGCGGTTAATTTTTAAGGTCGCGGCTCGCGGACACTTGGATTACACCACACAAGCAGAATGGAGACATTTTGTGTTTGTTTTGTGTGCTTTTTTTAAACGTTTTATCTGTGGTCACCATTCACTGCCATTGTACTGGATGAGGCTGCTACCCTGTTTCTCCTAAAACTCCAGGATTGTTTTGTGAACTGAAGATCTTCACCCATCATCACATCGGCATAGTGGTGAGTACATACTGAGTGGCTTATTCTAACAAAATGGAATATCACTTTCACATGAGCACTGTCAGACAAGGGCCGAGAAACTTGTCCTCCTCCTGTAGCTACAGCATCGCCCTGTTTACTTGCTGTCAGCATCCAAATACGATATATGAGGATTATCATCATGTGAAACATGTTTCTGTTAGTAGAAGTCACTTAAGATAGGTTTTCTATAAGTTTCTTCATCACACTCGTGTCAAAAGTGATGTCTGTACTGCTGCTGATAACTTTATACCATGCGTGATCTGATGGTGTTATTCTGCCATTTTGTTCTTTCTGTTCACTTTATCAGCCATGTATGAGTCAGAAATTGCTAAAAAATAATGTTATAGACTGTCTGTAATTCATTTCAGTCACCAGAAAAATGACAAAAACTATTTTCTGTGGCCCACGCTGATGCAAAAATACACTGCCAGTGATCATCTTACCTGCATATGACTCCAGAGATGACATAATTGTTTTAAATCGCCAAATGTGCAGTCAGAGCGTCATGAGATGCTTCAAACTGCCTTGAAGCACCTACTTGACCTCGACAACCTTTTTGGAGTCCAATTTTGGAGTGTCAAATGAGCTTTTTTAAAACAGCTGCAGTACCTGTTTGAGAGAGCTAAAATGAATATTAAAGAAGGCATGGTCACAAGAAGTGGGTAAAAAGAACAGTGATACAGACTTGCAGTAAAGAGAGACAGAGGGAACATATGGACAGAAGTGTTGACATGACATAAAACTTTTTTAATCACATTTTTAATCATGAATTTAATGTAACTGTGCAATTATGTGGTTAAGCAGTGAAGTTTGAAGTATGAACTACACTGCAGACGAGAGTCTCTGTCAACAGTGACAAACAAACAGATCTGCATTATGTATCCTCTATGAAACATCCGTCACTGCACTGCATTATGCTAAACTATGATGAAATATCCAGATGCTGTCTCAGGTTTGTGTGCTGTAGTATACAACATTCTCAGATTGTTGCACAACCCCAGTTCCAAAAAAGTTGGGACATTGTGTAAAACCCAGAATGCAATGATTTGATAATAATTTTCAACTTGTATTCAATTGAATACAGAACAAAGAAAATGCATTTAATGTTCACACTAATAACTTTTTTTTGTAAATTTATTTTGAGTTTAATGCCCTGCAACATTTTTCAAAAAAGTTGTGAAAGCAGCAGCAAACGACTGGTAAAGCTGTGGAATGCTCAAAAACACCTGTTTGGAATATTTCACATGTAACATGTTAATTGTTAACAGGTGATTGTATCATGATTGGGTACTGAATGGGTATCCTTGAAAGGCTCAGTCATTTACCAGCATGTGTGGGGTGAGGTTCACCACTTGGTGAATGAGAAATGTTCTTAAACTGTTGGACTATGCAGTTTTTCACCATCTACAATCCATAATATCATTAAAAGATCCAGAGAATCCAGAGAAATCTCTGCATGTAAGCAGCAAGGCAGAAAACCAATATTGAATGCCTGTGAACTTTGACCCCTCAGACAGCACTGCATTAAAAACTGCATTAAAAACCCACATAATTGTATTAAGGATACTACATGGGCTCGGGAACACAGAGAAGGCCCCATATGCTGCCATCCAGACAATGTCTGTCTCAGAGATGTCCCCGGCTTAGACAATGCCAAGACACATTCTGCACTTGTTACAATGATGTGGCCTTTTAGTAAAACAGTTCTGGTACTAGACTGGCTTTCCTGCCAGTCCTGTATTCCACTGAAATCCATTGCATTGTATGGTGCATTATGAAGCACAAAGTATGCCAATGTAGACCCTAGACTGTTTAGGACCTGAAGTCGTATATCAAGCAAGACTAGGAAAGAATTTCCCTTTCAAGACTTAAACAATTAGTGTCCTCAGTTCCCAAATGCTTGTTGAGTTTTTTTTTTTTGTTTTTTTTTTGTCCAAACTGTTCATGGCAGAAACCTGCAAGTCACTGTACTCGTCTCCACTTCTTTCTTGAGTAGGCGCCTCAGTCAAAAATGGGGTTTGATACGATGAAAATGATTATATTTTTAAGGTTTTTACTTAAGGTTAAAGAAAATTGACTGTTGGGTGGTTGCCCTGGTAACTCCCCCATTTTCTGTCCTATCAAATAAAGGCTTCAGTTTGATGCACGCTCAGTCTTTCATAATGCAGTGGGAAAATGCACAGTATAATTTATAGTCTTTTAATTGCCAGTGCTTTGTGTGATTCCTTGATTTAATGGATTCATAAATGTAGCCATTAGGTCACTTATTTAAATAGTATTTAACAGTTTAATTAGCCATAGAACATGTTAAAAAAAACACTAAAACAATACACTACTAAAAAACACAGTATACAGTAAAACACACAGCTCTAATGGCAATTGTTCCAGTGTCCTTTCTTTTACCCTGCACATGCACAAGCCCTCATAATCCAGAGTAAGGATATGCATTGTGCCTGTATTATAATGCATTATGAAGGTATAAAATCCAATATAAATACAGTATTGGCTTTAAGGGATGTGTTTGGATTATGTTTGTACCTATACTTGTCCATGTCTTGCCTACTTAAGAGAGGGAGGGAAGATTTTAAACATAGATAGCAACTACACAAACATAATTATGGATTGTTACAAACTGTGTGTGTAGTCATGTTTCCGATGACATAACTAGTGATGTGTCGTTCGCGAACAAACCAGCTCTAAGAGCGGATTCTTTGTAGCAAACGAGAAGAGCTGACTCTCGTTGGGGAGAGTTGAATTTTCAGCCGCTTCTGCTCAGCTCTGCTCACTGCTCTGCTCTGCTCTGCTGAGAATCCATGTAGGCAGGGGCAGGACTTTATTTTGATGGGCTCACCATGCAGCCAATCACATGCGAGGACAAACTAGGATCATACCATTATTTGAAAGCAGGAAGGGGGGCAGACGCTCCCAAGAGTCACTGAAATAAGCCAAAGCCAAAAAAGAAGCAGCATCTGGCTGCATTTCAATGATATTGAAGACTGCAAAGCTGAGTGCAGAATTTGTAAAATGAAAATATCCATCAGAGCAGGGTCAACAACAAACCTGATTACAATGTTAAACAGTAACTGTGTATTTTTTTTATTTATTTATTTTTTGTAATGAAAAAGTGCATAAAAACAAGGCTTTTATGAAAGCACTGAATAAAAAGTTGCTTATCAACACACAAAACATTCATAATTGCTAAATTAGGTTAAAATAGATGGCTCTGAGTGATACTAAATGAAGAGCCATTTGAAAGCCATTTGGGAGCTGTAAGAGCCCGCCCTTCTAAGGGAGGTGAGCCAAAAGAGCCCAATCTTTGAAAAGAGCCGGACTTCCCATTACTAGTTCCAACTGCAGCTGGAAATAGTTGTTTTTTCTATAAGGACAGAGAGTAGTGCCTGGGCTAATTTCTTACCATCCCTGCCATCTGTGCCATCTGCAAACTGTCTACTGACAATAACAGTCAGAAGCAAATAAGCATTCATTTTGCATTCATGTCCAGTGGCAATTTAGGTATGAAAATTCTGGTGGGGCCACACAGTATTCACACAAGAAAATTTCACAATGTAATCCAAACATCATATATTACACTGGACCATACTTGCAATACAAATACAACAAATACTTGCTTCGCACAAGTGAGAGAGGGGATCACAGCACTGGTTATGACAAAATGCTAAAATCACACAAACATTGAAGATCTGATGACATATCTCAAGATATCAACAGCACCGAAGTGTTTAAGATCCTCCAAAATCAATTACTCAAGATCGAAACAACACCAACATGAGGATGATAAAAACAATGAAAAATTCATGCTGGGAATGGCACACAGCCAATACATGATATTCAATGCACAAGGTCACCACAGGAAATATTCTACAGCAATTTAAACACCACAGAAAGGAGAACAGCTCCCCTGGGTAGCCTGTGTCAGGTGACGGGTCCCACATGCACCCACACGAGTGCACTTACCGCCAGCAACTCAGCAGCTAAAGGTCCACTAAAATTTAAAAACAATATGCAGATTCCATAATTAATTCCACATATAAATAAGTACGTTACAAAACTGCCTTCTGACACCTGTGTGTCAAACCTGTACCATGCTCAAACCAATGGTTCAATACAGCAATCAATAGTTGATAATTAAGAATAACAATAAATTAGACTCACCAATGAGGTTCACTTCATGAAAAGGAAGGAGGCTCGGCAGTCCTTCATGTGTGCAAACATCTCTATCCTCTGCTGTCCCATTGTATTCAGCGTAAATGTTTTTATTCTTTTTAGAGTGGAAAGTTTCTCTCAGATTCACTGCTTGTCATTGGTGTTGTGATGATGATCCGTAGAAGTGTCATGATTTCAGATAAGGCCTTCTGGAGGTTATTTTCATGAATGGACCTCAATAAAGAAAGTGCGGTGTTGCCTTTGCTAAGTTCACTGTGCTGGTACAGGGACTTTAACTCAGTTTTCAGCTTCGTCGTATTTATTATTGGCCATAGTTTAACTCCACATTCCAGTTCAGCCTCTGGAAACAACTGTGCAAACTTGGGGAAAAGTGTGCAATCAACGAGTTTTGCTGCAATCAAATGGTCACTCTAAATGAATCTCTCCTCAACTTAATTTAACACAGTGTTACAGGCCTCTTTCATGACTGTAGCCGTGTTGGTTTTCCTCCTTTTATTTCCTTCTGCTCCACTTTCGCAAACGATCACATCAGTGTGTTCCCTAAGATGTCCTACATTTTTGTTCAAGGTGTCAAACCGCATTAATGTCCCGTTTTTGCAGTACACTGTACAAAATGTCCACTTCTGGTGTGAGCTCAGAAAAAAAAAAAACTGTAAGAGGTGTAGGAACTTTGGTTCCTGCAGGTGCATGGACAGACCATAGGCCTCACTGATGGTCACCCTGTCCCATCCCTCGCTGTCCAAACACTTTCATTGCATTCCCACGCAGCATTAACAGTTCTGTCTTTACAATTCCACCGCCTGGCTGGAGGTCTGGGAGGTCTCGGCTAGAGCAGCTGTACTCTTGGGTGAACTTAAGAAAGACATGGCGACTCCTGACAGATTAGCAAAAAAACACTTTTAACTTGGAAATTCTTGCTGAGCAGATCTGTTGAAGTGCTAGATTTAACTGATGTGTGTAATAGTGCACAAATGCGCAATTGGATAGCGCTCCTTCACAAGAGTCTGAACTCTGTGCTCCCCTCCACTCATTCTTGCAGCCCTGTCATATGTTTGTACTATGAGATTGTCAGTCAGGTTCAGGGGCTCATCAGAATCAGAATCAGAATCAGAAATGGTTTTATTGCCAAGTAAGTTTTCACTTACAAGGAATTTGCTGTGGCATGTTGGTGCATACAAATATAATACTAGTAATGTGATGATAAAATTAAATTCCCAAAACCTCATTGTGCTCTTTACCATATAGCAGAGCACTATGAGCATTTGTGACTTGCAGGATACATTGGTTGTCTCATCTGCCTACACAGCAATGAAAGGTGCATTTGCCAGCTGTTGAGGACCTCATCCTTGGAAACATTGTACATGCAATCCAAAAGTTTGTTTTGAATAACTGCTGAAGTGCCCTTAAAATAGGGTTGAGCATCATAGTTGCTCCTAAGCCTGGAGTCTCCCTTGCACATCGTCTCAAATATGCACCTAAAAATGCCGGGGTGTAAGGAGCCAGCAGACTCATTATGTCCATGCAGGGCAATTTCACACTTTCCACAAAGTTTTATACAGCTTATAATTCTACCAAGAACATACCTGTTTTCTTCAGTCTGTCAGTTAAGTTGTTCAGTACCCAATCTGTATGCACGGTCAAGCTGAGATGCAACATTCGTTTTCCCTATTAAGCCTAACTTGATTGCATTATCCACATGCGATGCACAACTTTCATGTTTTACCAGTCTTTCTGAAAGGTGTTTTAAAGTCTTTAAATCCAGTTGTTGCCCAGAGAGTTTCCCCTCCAAAGAGAAGACATGGAAAGCAGAGCAGGGCTTTTTTTTTGATGCGCTAGCTGTTACTCAAGTTTTCCTTTTGAACCACTCCTTGTTGAATGACCTTGTTTTATCTTTCTTTGTTATCTATATATTTTTTACCACTTATTTATATTTTTAGACCACTTATTTATATTTTTCTACTGTTGTATGTAGTATAGTTAATGCACACATATATTTTTAATTTAATTTAATTTAATTTAATTTTATTTTATTTGTATCTTTTCTAAATGTATTTCTACATAGGATCTCTATCTTAATTTCTATTTTCTATGCTTATGTATATACATATATCTCTATACTATTCTATTTTTGAAGGGTGCAACTGTAACGCAAACAATTTTCCCCTGGGGGAAATCTTCTTGTGCAAAACAGTGTCCTCTGGTGGGGCCATGCCCCACAGGCCACTAATGCAAAAATGCCACTGCTCAAGTCCAAGCTGTGAGACAGCTTCAACTTGACAGCAACTCAGATCAACATCAGACTGTGGTGGGGATTACTGACATTGTTAATACTGAGGATGGCAAGCAAAGCAAGAACAGTCCTCACATCTAGCAGCATCATTCCCACTGTAAACTTTCTGCTTTGTGTTTTTCACTGTTCCAGTCAGTGAAGAAACATAAACACAGTGGCAGCATGGTTATAGTCGCATGGTCACGGTCTCCTGGTCATTAAGGAGACAATGAGAACATTGCTTGTTGCACTATGTCACAAAGTGAAAGAACTCATTTTACTGTCGGGAGTTTAATCAAACAGTAATATGGCCTGACCATTTACAATCCACCCATCTAGTGTATCACCAACTATTCATTCCTATGACAGAGGCATTTATGGTGGATCAATGCATACACTGTGATGCCAAAATTAAATTCCTACTGAAGGCTTAAAGGTGTCACATCTGCATTCTGCTCCCCTGCTCTCCCAGTAATTTTTTCCACTCTCCCCACCTCTGCCTCACTCTACCTGCTGGCCACTCCCACTTGATCACCTTACACCTGCTGCCACAGCTGCTGCACATCAGCCAATCAGCCCAGTATATATATTAAGGAACAGAACTGTTCGGGTCTGAGGTCTGTCCCCGTTCTCAGTCCCACTTCTGGGTTTGGCTCAACGCATTCCTTGAGCCTTAAACCCAGAGACTGTGTGTGGGTTCTGAGCCCAAAGAATGAACTGTCTCTTGTGTTTCTTCATCTGCTCAAGTTCCTGCTTTTCCTCTGTTAATAAAGGTCATTACCAAACACTACTCTGTGGTGACCAAGGCAGTGTACTATATAAAGTGTTATCACTATATGTAGGTTAGGTTATCTTTATTGTTCTCTCAAGGAAAAGGACCCCTCCCACCCATCATACACCCTCTTCAGCCTGCTGCCATTGGGGAGGAGACTGCAGAGCCTCCGGGCCAGGACCAGCAGACTGAGGGACAGCTTCATACATCAGGCTGTCAGGACTCTCAACTCCCTCCCTGGTCTGCCTCCCCCCTCCTGCTGCCCCCTGCACACATGAGCTTCTGTTTACGCCGTTGCACCACGGGCCTGAGAGTAACGTAATTTCAATCTTCTATTGTCAATGCCACATATTTATAGGGATTGGAAATGTCATATCGGTACAAATATGCAAGAATGCCAGAGTGCAGGTGTGCAAAATGTGCCAGTATAGTGCAAGGGCTGCAGTCAAGGTACTAGTTGCTATTGACCATATCTATAGCACTTGGCATGCAATCTGTTAGTCCTCCAAACAGGTGCCCTGAAATAGCGGCCTAGGCACAGCAGCTCAAACTCCCTCTGGAATGGGTGGTCCTGACATACCAGTAGAGCATTAGCCCTCTTAAGTACCTGCCTCTTATAAATGACCAAAAGCTTGATGTGACTCCTCCCTGAGATTTTAACTGGCTGTTTTAACAAAACTTCCAAGTTGATTCTTTCAGGACAAATGAAGGTTTCCTAATCAAGCAATAATATAGGAAGTTAAAACAGATTCAATGAAACCTCTGTAAGTGTTCTTTTTTTTCTAAAGAAGTAATACTTTAAGAAATAAGACTCAAGAAATGGACTTTGTCAAAAGTCAATTTGTTATCAAGAGCAACCCCCAGATATTTATACGTCTCAACCACGTCAATATCGACACTTTGTACAACAGTTGACAGAGGGCTTGATGGTGAATTCCTGAGATCAGTTATGTTTTTTGTTTTAGATACATTTAGATGGAGGGAAGACTCATCACATCAAGTCACAAAATCAACCACCGCCGGCCCATGGTTCCGTTCCTCCCCTTCAAGAAGTCTAAAGACTAAAACACACCACCAGTGCTGCTCGTCGCGTGTTCTCATGAATACAAATGGGAAGCAGTGTGGCATGTCACCCTCGTCCAGGACACTGGGCTTGGGATATTTCTTGACCTCAGCATCTGCGAACCTCCACCTCTCCCCTTAATAAGCGTGTGTTGTCAGACTGAGCTCCTGTCTTTGCAGGAGAGCAGAGACACAGACCTGATCAGTAGAAGTTTCTGTGTGTTCAGCTCTCAGTAATTTGTAGCTTCTGAATTGATTTCTGTGGTTTGAAGTTTAGGTTCTCTCCTGTATCGCTGTGTGTACTTTTGGATTTCTGCTTTATTTTACTGTTTCTTCATATTCACTTTCAGCTGATAGGAGTCCTTTTAAGTTTCTGCTGATGAAAACAACACTTCCTGAGTTTTCTGCTTCATAATAAAAGCTTTTACATAAAAAAATAATTGGGGACTTTTATGTTGAAGAATTTATAGGAAGTGAAACATTCAGTATCAGCAACTTGACTGAAAACAAGTGCATTTCAGCTAACAGACACACCTCGGCAGCACTATAATGTGAATCCCTGCCATGCGGGGCTGTATAGCTGAGTCAAACTGTGATGTGATTTAGTTGAAGGATGTTATAATGCGTTACACCACAAGATGTCACTGTGTGCATTGTGGGCTCAGAGAAGTGGGGGCTCCTGGGTAATGCTAACTTCTTTGTGTGGCTAGTAGAGTACGGTCGTGTGTTGACATGTTGGTTATTAGCTGTGTTGTAGCTCCTGAATAAAATGAGCGTGAAGTTACACCGAGTGAGTCCGTGAACTTCATGACATGGTGTCAGAAGTGGCTTTCCTGGCCAACTGAGAGAAGGAACGAGTTTGGAGCAGCGGCTGCGGCATGGCAAAGTTTCATGCGCCAGAGTCGTTTGACTTCACCCAGCCATTGGCATGGCCGACCTGGAGACAGCGTTTCTCTCGCTATCGGATTGCTATCAGGCGATATATCTAGGTAGGAACCTTGTGTGAGAGGACTGTGTGGCAAGGGGGAGCATAATAAAGAACGCACTGGACCATCTGCAAGTGGGTGTCGTCGTCCCTGTATTTAGCCTCCATATAATACTCTATGAGTTTTTTTCCTGCGATTGGTTGCTACGTCGCTAGCGAGAGCTAACAAGCCCGCGAAGCGGCAACATGAACCAGTTTCAAGTCTCCCCACCAGAGAAGTTCACGTTCAAGGCAGACGACTGGCCGAAGTGGATAAAGCGCTTCGCCAGATATCGTGTCGCGTCTGGATTAGAGACACAAGCAGATGAAAAGCAAGTGAATGCACTTATCTACACCATGGGAGAGGAAGCAGAGGATATATTGGTTTCTTTGCACCTAAGCCCAGAGGAAGCGAGTGAGTATGACACAGTTAAAACAAGACTGGATGCTCACTTCGTGGTCCGCAGAAACATCATCTTCGAGAGAGCAAAGTTTAATGTGCGGCAGCAAGAAATGGGAGAGTCGGCTGACAGCTTCCACACAGCCCTGCACTGTCTCGTGGAGCACTGTGGATACTGAGCTCTACATGATGAAATGGTGAGGGACAGATTTGTTGTAGGCTTGAGAGACAAACGTTTATCAGAACAGTTACAAATGGACTCTGAACTGACGCTAGAGAAAGCAGTTAACCGAGCACGACAAAGCGAGCAAGTTAAAAGGCAACAAGAAATGCTAAAAGCTAACTTTAAGGCAGACATCTCCAACATGCAACTGGATAGTGTGCACGCGCGGCAGCACAGAGACGCGCGACAACGTGGAGGGGGCCGATCAAAACAAACTAAGCCGCACGATGGACAGACAGTGAAGCGAGCACCGCAGGACAGACCAACACAATGCAAAAGATGTGGAGACACAAAAGGGCATAGCCTACAGCAATGTCCAGCGAGAGAAGCAGTGTGTAGGCATTGCAGAAAAAAGGGCCATTATGCGAGAGTGTGCAGAACAAAAAAACTGTACGAAGTGAACATTGCTACTGTGACAGGGGACTCAGACGACGAAGTTGCATTCCTGGGCTCATTGTCAGCAGATGAAAAGGCCAGTCCATGGATGACAGATGTCAATCTGGACAACCATAATACAGTGTTTAAAATTGACACCGGAGCAGATGTCACCGCAGTCCCAGAAACACTGTACACCAAGGGCCAGTTCAGCAGTCTGGCGGAGCCTGCAAAGGTTCTGCTGGGACCAGGAGGGACACGTCTGAAGGGAAAAGGCATGTTCACAGCCACCCTCAGTAAGAACAATAGGAGCACCAAAGAGGACATTTATGTTGTGAAAGGGCTGAGCACCCCACTGCTGGGCGGGAGGGCTGCCATGGCACTGCAGCTGGTCGCCAGGGTGGAGAACGTCAGCCTAGACTCCAAAGAGACTGTCAGAAAGGAGTACCCTGCACTTTTCCATGGACTGGGGAAAATGGAGGGCAACAACATTGTATTGAAGCCTGGAGCACAGCCTTTCTCCATCTCGACACCCAGGCGCATCTACCTCCCTCTCCTCCCGAAGGTGAAAGAGGAGCTGGATCGCATGGAGCAGCAGGGAGTCATCTCCAAGGTGGAAGAGCCGACGGAGTGGTGTGCTCCCATGGTGGTGGTGCCCAAGCGCACAGGCTCGGGCAGGGTGAGAATATGCACCAATATGATCTCACCGTGCTAAACAAATCAGTGATGAGAGAGAAACATCCACTCCCCTCAGTTGAACACACCTTGGGACAGCTTGCTGGAGCCAAAGTGTTTTCAAAGTTGGATGCCAACGCCGGATTTTGGCAGATTCCACTGTCCAAGGAGTCTTCTTTATTAACTACCTTTATAACCCCATTTGGACGGTACTGTTACAACCGTCTGTGTTTTTCAATCTCATCAGCCCCAGAACACTTCCAGAAACGCATGTCACGCATCCTGGAGGGACTGGAAGGTGTTCTGTGTCAGATGGATGATGTGCTCATTTGGGGAGCCACACAGAATGAGCATGACGAGAAACTAAGGAAGGTCTTGTCACGTCTGCAGGAGGCAACAGTCACGCTTAATGACAAATGCGAGTTCTCAAAGAGCAGGATCAAGTTCCTGGGACAGATCATTGAGGCATCAGGCGTCAGTGCAGACCCTGATAAAGTGAGTGCCGTCAAAGCCATGAAGGAGCCGAGCAACATCAGTGAGGTGAGACGCTTTCTGGGGATGACAAACCATCTCGGAAAGTTCCTGCCTCACTTGGCGGAGAAAACGCGCCCTCTCAGAGATCTACTGCGAAAGTCAAACATGTGGGCCTGGGGGCCGCAACAGCAACAGGCCTTCAATAGCATCAAAGCAGAACTGACGACACCCCCAGGGCTGGCACTGTATGACGCAAATGCTGAAACACTTGTCTCCGCGGATTCGTCCTCATACGGGATGGGTGCCGTACTTCTCCAGCGGCACGCACAGACAGGATGGAAACCGGTGGCATATGCTTCGAGAGCCCTCAGCAACACCGAACAGCGTTATGCACAGATTGAGAAGGAGGCACTCGCCTCAACATGGGCCTGTGAGAGGTTCGCTGAGTTTCTCATCGGGAAGATTTTCCACATCGAGACCGACCACAAACCTCTCGTTCCCCTGTTGGGCTCAAAGAGCTTGGATGAACTGCCACCGCGCATACAACGTCTGCGCATGAGATTGATGAGGTTCTCTTACACCATCTCACATGTGGCTGGCAAAGAGATCGCGATGGCAGATGTGCTATCCAGAGCTGCAGTCAGCAGTAGAGCAGAAGGACCACAAGAGAAGGAAATAAACCTGTACGTGGATTCCGTCATCGCAAGCCTGCCAGCTGCAGAAAAGAGGCTCAGAGAAATCCAGACACACCAGGACAATGACACCATTCTCCAGCAGCTGAAAAAGTTCTGTGTGGAGGGATGGCCTGATAAGTTCTCAATTGACAGAGCATTTCAACCCTACCTGCCATTCTCAGGTGAGCTCACAATCCAGAATGGTCTGCTTCTTTATGGCAGCAGAATAGTGATTCCAATATCACTCAGAGCAGACATGCTGTCCAAGCTGCATGAGGGCCACCTGGGAATAACAAAATGCAGGGAGAGAGCTAAGCAGTCGGTGTGGTGGCCGGGCCATAGTAGAGAACTGACAAAAATGATTGAAAGCTGTGACACGTGTGCCCGGGAGAGGACACATTTCAGAGAAACAATGCTGCCTACGGAGTTCCCATCAAGGCCGTGGTCCACTGTGAGAGCAGATCTGTTTCAGACAGGAAATAGACATTACCTAGTCATTGTGGACTATTTTTCAAGGTACTTCGGAGTGGCCAGACTAACATCCACAACGTCAGAAGCAGTGATAGAGCACTTCAAGTCTATATTTGCACGTCATGGGATACCAGAGGAGGTGCGCTCGGACAATGGACCACAGTTCGCATCCGAGCACTTCAGACATTTTGCACACGATTGGAGCTTCAGACATGTGACATCCAGTCCCCACTTCCCACAGAGCAACGGGGAGGCTGAGAGAGCTGTAAGGACAATCAAGAGCCTTCTAAAAAATCCAGCGATCCTTATCTTGCTCTCATGGCCTACCGCGCTGCTCCTCTAGCAAATGGATACAGTCCCACGGAGCTTCTCATGGGAAGGAGGATCAGAACAACTGTTCCTGTTATCCCATCCCAGCTCAACCCAAAAGGTGCTGACATGGAAAATCTGAAAACAACAGAACAAAAATACAGACAAAAGCAACAACAGAATTATGATTGCAGACACAGAGCACACGACATGCCACACCTGCAACCAGGAGATCAGGTGTGGGTCAAAGATCTGCTCGAAAGAGGCACGGTAGTGTCCACTGCAGGCACGCCAAGGTCCTACATCGTTGGGACACCCAGGGGCACCCTGCGACGGAACAGATACCATCTCTCGCTGACCCCTGGGGCTCCCGGAAAGACTTCCAACTTACCTGAGACTATTCCTGAAAACACTACCTCTGATGTAGTACGTTCACCTGTCACACCTGAGGTCCAGCGTGACAGCAGTCAGCAGGCTCCAGTGTGTGAGAGACGTTTTCCCACCAGAGTCAGGGCGCCCCCTGCGTACCTGAAAGACTTTGTTTGCACGTAGAGTTAGGAGCTGAGTGAGCAATGGGGCAGAATAATCCCCACACTCAGATGGAGGGTTGGGTAGTCTTCCCCACCCCTCATAGTGAGGAGGAGGAGAACAGTAAATTGCTGAAAATGCTATTTTGGAAAGGACTGTGTTGTTGTTCTGGAATGTTACTGTGTTGTCAGAAGCATACACTGAAAAATGTTTCCTTGTTTACTCAAGCATTCATGTTTAATAGAGCTAAAATGTTTACATAAGAAAGTACTTGACAGTTATGAAATGGCAACAGTTAGGGAAAGCCATAAGCATTTATAAGCGTTAAAAAGTTACAAGTAGTTATGTGGTTGATATCATTGCTGACAGTACTTAGGCTGGAACACGGTCATATTGTATATAGTACATATATGGAGAGAAGGGAAGAGCCTTCAGTCGCAGTTTCTAAATGCTCTCTGTTTGTTCATGCATTTCCCCAGAGGAGAACCTTTACTTGGAAAGGGGGATGTAGTATCAGGCGATATATCTAGGTAGGAACCTTGTGTGAGAGGACTGTGTGGCAAGGGGAAGAATAATAAAGAACGCACTGGACCATCTGCAAGCGGGTGTCGTCGTCCCTGTATTTAGCCTCCATATAATACTCTACCATAGATAAGGGTAACAAGACACATTTTTCCTCCTGATATAATTGAAGCTCAAGTGCTTTTGGGACACACCGTTGGAGACATTGCACAGTTTTCGGCATGTGTGAGAGAACAATTCATCGGAGGATGGCACAGTATGGGATAAGGTAATGTGTGTAACGTTATATCAGCCTATTATAATTCCGTCTAGTCTGTCTTATTTACATTCGGGGTGCTTTCACACATGTTTAGTACGCACTAGTGTGCGCTCCAGATGCGAAAATAATATAGGCCTATTGTTTAATTTTTCAGTAGTGTGGTCACACATGCTTGTTGTCACTCTGGACCAAACACCGCACCACTGGAGGGAGTCATGTTTCCATGACTACCGGTAGAAATCAGAAAGCGCTGAAAAGTAAGGAGAAAAAACGTTAGCTATAATGGAGACACAAGTACGCCGGTTGTTTGTAGCGCTGGTCATTTCTTTTTATATCGTTTGTGTGTATCACTCTCTGCAAACGATAGAGTCACTAGATGTGTCCATAGATTAGTTCTGTGGCAACTTTTGATACACAATACTAATATTCCCCTTCACATTCCGATTACTACATAGACTATGAAGCCTGTACGCTATTTTTTATTTTATTTTTTGCAGCTGTTATAGCAGGTCTTGTGGGGTTTTCCTGTTACACAGTTGTCAGTAGATACCAAAGTTGTCAGGCAACAGGGTCATGGTGACACTAACATTAGGCTACTTGATGCCAAACAGGACAGTAACAAGGTGGGACACCTGTGAACTGTTCAGTCACAGAAAACAGAATGAAATATTGATAGACCTATTTAATATTAACGTTAATGTAACTGCACCTTCTCTGTAATCGGGCTGATATATTAATTCGGCGTCTCCATTCGGCATCTCCATCTGCATCAACACATTAACGTTATTCTCTAGCTGCAGCCGCACAACGATATAAAAAGAAATGACCAGCGCTACAAACAACTGGCGTACTTGTGTCTCCATTATAGCTAACGTTCTTTCTCCTTATTTTTCAGCGCTTTCTGATTTCTACCGGTAGTCATGGAAACATGGTACACACACACACACACACCGACGGTAACCAGTTAAATTGAAAACCAGAAGAGCTTCAACACCGGCTTCATTCAGTTTGCTTTTCATTGACCTCGCGCTGATGTGTACACCGTGTAAAAATGACATCATGTTCACGATTACAGCGTATGAGTGGCCCTCATTAAAATATTTTATGCACTTGTCCGCAAAACATCACTCGGTCGCTGTCCATCTCCGTCCACTGACAGCATCAACAACTCGAATTGGCCCGCTCCCGTTCCCACTTCCGGTTCGAGCCGAATTTAGGACATTCCCTTTCCGGTTTGAATGTATTTGTTAATTTGTTTCGCCACTTGTAAATTTGTTTCGGCGTTTGTAAAAGTGTTTCGCGACTTGTTAATTTGTTTTCTGAAATGTAAATTTGTTTCAGAACTTGTAAATATGTTATGGTAATGTAATTTTGTTTTATGATATGTTAAAATGTTTTCCAAAATGTAAATTTGACTCAAGCTTTGTTAAAGTGTTTCACGTTTTGTAATGTTGGTTTGCACCTCCCGGCCACCGTATAACACTGAGGTTTGTTCACACTGTTCAGAGTAATATGATTACACTTTATAGAGATAATTTTACTCCAAGTTTAGTTTTTAAAATGACACTCTAATGTGTAATAATATTTAATTTTTATTTCTCTACAGTGTTATTTTTTACATATAGGTGATATGATGCTATTTTACTATGATGATATATATATTACTGAATTGCTGTGATCTAACCTATCAAATGGAAATAAACACAAACAAACAAGGTTATAGTAACAACTTGCTTTAATGCTTACCAGATGAAGCAATATGGGACAACAAAGAGAGCTGGGTCACTCACTCCATATGATATTTGTATGTCAAAAGGCTGGGGATAATGCAGATTGTCAACATGAAAAACAACAAAATCTTGCTTTGTCCTTGTCTCTTCACATGCATGGAAATGTTCTTAAAAAGTTACTGTAAATAAAGGCAAGGTGAGCAACAACATTTTCTCATGTATTATCAGAACTGACTCAATCTGATAAAAGACAGGCATTTCAGATTCAACTTTGCCACAAATAACCAAATGTGGGCGGTAAACAAAACTATTGTGTTTAGCTGCATTTGTGTTTGTTTAGATGCCTTTAAATCTGAAATTACAGATGCACAACTATTTACAAGGTGTGTAGAAGACACTGTGGACTCTGCTTCCAAATGTTCAGACACATTAACATCAGTGGCATTACACTCAACACTTTGGTGTGGTGAAAAATCACCTTCTTCAATAGAATCAAAAGAACAGTTTACAGGACCAGTACAGATAGCCTGAATTACCTAAAGGTGCTTTATAAGGCTGTTTGATCTCAACACTAACGCACCATTCTTGCTCGCAACTCTGCAACTCTTGGAGTTTCCTTTGTTTCCCCAGTGTCAATGTTGTAAATGGTTGTTTGCAGAAATGTGAAAAAGTTAGACAGGGAAGAGCTGTATGAGGTACCAAAGACGTAATGGGCCTTAAAGAGTTCGTCAAGGGCTCCCACTGAACCTGTTGCCTTACATGGAATTGCATACTTATCAATCACAACAGAGAAGGTGTGAATGCTGCTTCTTGAAGGCCCCTGAGCGAGGAGGTAGGGCTGGCTGCTTTGACTGATGTTATCGAGGTGCTGTTGTACACTGGTTCCAGCCTACAACCAAACATTCGACAGAAATATTTAGTGACCAACCTCTGATAGATCACTGTGCATGAAATTCAGGTGATGAAAAGTATATTTTTAACAACTGTTCAGCATACTTTTATGAATCTGATGAGGTGTTCCACAGCCTGACATGCCGACATCTTCCCTGGCCTCTTCCTTCCCTGTGCAGATGGTGGCAGGAGATGGAGGAGCAGCAAGATAGCAGACATGTCACTGTCCCA
>JAJHUR010138973.1:1573-14835 GCA_027495735.1 Lutjanus campechanus
CGATTTCTTATCGTGTGTAAAATTACTTATCTAACAAACGTGAGTTAAATTATATCAGATATAGCTTTTCTTGGCACCACTCATCACAACCCAGCGGCTGAAGCCGGTGGAGGAAGTTTGCCTACTGTTCTGTAGCGTGGATCAGGTTCGGATGTGTTCAGCGGACCCCGAATCGTCTCTTTTGGTACCAGCAGACCTTCTAGACGCACGGCTCCCCAACGGAGCGATGTCAGCTGAGGCGCAGTGGTCGAGGAAGGGAGGCCCAGGCGACGTCTTCTCAGGCAGTCCTTGGAAGGCCCGTCCACAGTGGCATACAGACAGTCTTTGATTTTGGCAAAAGGTCACGGTGTGTGTGACGTTGGCAGGCGGTAGGCCGTGCGGTTCTCAGTGATGGAGTAGAGGCAGATTGGGTGAAAGCTTAATCTGATTGACTGTAATTACTCGTTTAATAATGAAGTTGAAAAAGATCTCGCTGGCCGGTCGATATCGTTTTCGAAACTATTATTAACTTGTAAAATAAATCGTCTCTGAAAAGTTGCAAAAGAGAGAGTTCAAAAATGCAACTTTGAAAAATCTTCAAAACTCAGAATGATGTTCAAAAATAAAATCTTGTGAAGAAAAAGTTACTCGAGTAAAAATACTTAAACATAAAACAAGATAATCAAAATAATCACTTAAAGGATTAATACAAACGTTTGAAGAAAAATTCAGGTTCAATACAAAGAGGAAAAGCATGTGCTGGAAAACGCAACTGGTGTAGTTGGGAAAAACTTAAAGTTACAAACGTGAGCTAGAAAATGACGAAGGTCTGAAGAGAAGAAGATCACAGAAGAAGGAAGGCTCAAGAGGATGAGATGCTCTGAGACAGTTAGTTTTATTAGACGCGTGTGGAGGGGGCGTGTTCCCTGGGACGGCCTCCAACTTCCGATAATGAAGATCTTAATTTTCTATTCGGCGTGAATAAAGAAAATTGGATTTAACGTGGTTTGTACGGTTTTGAATGTTAACGCGCAATAAACCCATACTTTCTCATCATGGTCAGAGATTGGCTTTTAACATCAAAAAACATATTTGAACGGTGTTATCATGCTGCATTCAACAAGGTGGCATGGTTTAAGATAGTCTGTGTTACTGCAACATTTGTGATTAGAAATGCATAAAGTTATAGACGGTAATCCTTACATGACATATACATAGTAAATGAAATAAAAATCAAGTTAATGTCCACATCTTAAAGTTTCTTAGGCTGAAAGAATGTCTGCTCATCTCCTCTCCTGAGAGGGAAGAGGGGGTGTCAAATACACACACACACGCACACACACACACAGGTCCCATCTGGGATCAGGAGAAAGGCAGAGTGACAATTTAACTCAAACTTATCATATTTTAAGGTATGACAAGTTTCCCAATTAGACATTAATACATTTACAATCTATATGTCGTTAGCTGTTGAAAAAGTCTAAACACATGACATCTGAAATGGAAAGATCAAAGATTAAGGTTATTAACATATCAGTAGATCAATGTTAATATCTGCAGAGGTAGACAATGGGTAGTCAGTTCCTCTAAGATGTATAAGCAAGAACACACACCTTTCAAGTGGTTAGACACAGTATTCTGATAATATACACTTTTACTTTGCATGGCAAAGTAAGGTTTCTTTGTCTCTTTACTTCTGGCGGGAATATCTCTTAGAATGTTCTGCGTTGAGTCGTAAATTCAGACCATGGTCACTTAGCTAAGTCTCTGGAGAGGGGTGAACATCCTGACGGGTTCTTCTCTTAACGCCTTTTATGGGAATGGCGCCAAAAGTTCTCTGAAAGAATGTGTATCTGTTCAGGTTGTTGTTTACCCAAAAGTCGTAAATACTTCAGTATTGGGGATCTCTTGTTTGAGGCCTCTCCTGGTTTGGTGAGCAAGGGCTGTGTTCCTACACTTTGTAACTCCAGCATTGTTTTGCAGACTAACAAAATAAACCTGACCCTCAATCGGCATGAGGGGGAGTAGACGATGAATGAATTTTCATTTCTGGGTGAAGTATCCCTTTAATGGTGTTTGCGAGAGATGGCCAAGATCAAAAGCCATGGTGTACCTGACGTTTATAAAACCAAATATTGACAAATGCTTTTTGCAATCGAATTGAGGATCACAGACAGTAAGGTTTATGATATACTACATGGTAACAGGTTGTTATAGGCCTAAAGGGATATTCCAATAAGACATGGTGGTTTCACAATCAGTGTAAATGTATCAGAGAAATCACACAGAGTCCAGTAGAGTTCAGTGCAATAAATAGTTTATGTAGTTTAGGTGCAAATACAATAATAATCATAATAATAATAAATATTATAATAATTTAATATGGGTTTATTGTCACTCTGATACTTTCATTACTTACTTACATTTTCACAATATGTTTCTCTCTTCCTGTCTTCCTGTACAGTGGTGATGCTTTAACAGCAGAAACTCATTTGAGCCTCTGCAGCAGTATGAATGGACAGTATCTCAATTAGTGACGTTTATGTACTCATCAATTTTGGCCGCACTCGAGTGAATCTTAAATACTCATACATACAATTATCTCATTTGCTATAAGATGAGGGATAAAGACGAGTGACGCGCCGACAGAAATCCTCCAAAGAAGAAAAAAATAAAGATCACAAAGAAAGTGGCGAGTTCAGTTGAGAAGCTTCTGGAAAAAAAAATCAGTTGAGTGGTCCTGTTGCTTTAGAGCTGGACTGATTACACGTGGTAGCCTACAATACTGTGTGTGTCTGTGCATGTGTGCGTGTAGTGTGAGTGTACTAGGAGAACAATAGTGTCTGATTAACCCATCCTCACCTCCCCACGGGTCTGCAGCCCCTGGACTCCTCGCAATCACATCCAGTCTCCTTGCGCAACCTCCATTAATCTGGAATTAAATAGTGAATTACACTAATCTGCCTTCTTATTAGGCAGTCATGATAAACTCATTATGTATCGACCCTGAAGCATTGTGATGATACATTTGTTAGCCATGGTGATTACATGTATGTAATCTGTCATTGTTATTTACACCCCCCCTACACTCACACACACACACATTACCTTAGAGAAAACAGGTGATTAATTGTTGGTTATGGAGGAAGTGTAATGCTGTTATGATGTACTATATAAAGGCTGTTAAGCTATTTAAAGCCTTTCCAAGACACTAACAAATAGTAGAGTCAAAAGCACCGTTCCACATCTTTGGATGCTATACAGTAATAAAAACAAGTAGCTGATAGGAGCAATATAACATCAGGGAGATACTTAGTCATGAGGAAAAGGACCTGCCAACGTTTTGTCACTACCACTCTTGGACTCATATAGACGTGTACAGTACTTGTGACTTAAGGAGTTGCACCAGGCTTTATAGGTGAGTTGAATGTAAGCCCATCCGCGGCTATATGACATGCATTGGGCTTTCGATGTAGTATAAAGTGGGAGAAAGTTCGTGTTGGGAGGTGATGTAAAAACCACTTCAGTGCTGTCACTTGACATATCTTACGTAACATAGTTATTGTAAACCCAAACATGGGCTTATTCTGATCCTACCCAAGTAGTTTTTGTGCCTAAACCTAACCAAACTGTAACCATTTCACAACATTAATCACATTAAAAAGGCTTTCTGGCAGTGTTTTATACATCTGCTAAAGGGTGCCTTGAGCATCAGTATAAGACGCTGGTGGTTGGTGAAAAAACGTCGGTATGTGACAAGTTTGGAGGAGAATGGCTGTAATAAATGTAGCAATGCCCATGAGGTAGTTCAGGCAGTCAACTCGAGCTGTACCGCAATCACACGAGACATGTCTCACACTCTGTAGTACACACCAAACACACCCTTCCAATCTGGCGGTCTATTTAAACTGCTAGAACCTCCCATCTCTCCCTCGGCCTGTCAGTGCTATGGCTGCCTTGCAGCACCATCACTGCCTGTTCATTCAGCCACACCACCAACCCAGCATCCACCTGCAGGCGCCAACAGGGGCTCCAGGATATTTGTTCATCACCCCTCAACAACTCTATGTAAACATAATCTGTGAGGAGTGATGAGGTCGGAGCCTAGACGCCAAACTTTTTAACTTTGTTCTGCTGCTGCAATTAACATTCTTAAAAGGAGTTCAGTCAGACAGCTCACGTTTAAGTTTTGGGTTGGCCAAACAGAAAGAGATGAAATTCATAGTTGTGAAAAAGTTAATTTGTTTTTTAGTGGCTCTGGAGGATCTTTGCAATTAAGGCAGTGTGAAACCCACTATCACACTTGAACCTGAAGAATCAGATATCAGAATAACTTGGCCTCTGCTGCTTTTATTTTGACCATTCATTAATCCTTCTTTTAATGAAGATTCATCCAACAGTTGTTGAGATGTTTCACTCAAAAGAACCCTCAAAACATCCACCTCATGGTAATGCAAGATGGAAAGTCAGGCGGTCACACCAATCAATAGCATTCATCCTCTTGAGATTATCAATGTCAGTAAAAAATTTCATGGCAAAGTATCCAGTGGCTGAGATATTTCAAGCTAGACCACATCTCAAACATATTGCCGACGCACATTACCATCTCCGGAATGGCCGCTATTGTGCCACTCCATAACATACAAACAAAAAGGTGTGGATCATCAAGAATCAGAGATCTACTGAGGCCACCAGGCAGAAGGTTTCAGTAGAGTAGTGGTCTAATGTAGAATTAGCTTTGTGAGTTCTCTTTCTCTATTCCCTTGCATGATTTCCCTTGTTTGGTACCTTGTTTGCCTGGCTGCCTGTGGCTGGTGTGCTTAGCATTACTAATAGCACTGCTACCAAATGGATTACATTCCTATTAACATGTTGACACTGTCTCCCCCAGGCTTCATGACAAACAGAGAAAGAGAGAGAGATACAGAAAGAGACCACAGGGTTTTCAGATGAGAGACAGAGGGGAAAGAGGAAAACACTGTGTTATGTTAATACACATGAAGGCTTATCTGATGTCCGTCCTCCTCGAGTCAAACAACCAAAGAACTTTCTGTGGTTGAATTTGTTCTGTTAAATATTTGTAGATACAACATCTCACAGTTCTGATAAGAATTGACTGTGTTTGCCTGTGTTCTGGATTACAAGGTCGAGTTCCATTTTTGGTGATATTTTATACCGGCTGCTGACTCCTCATTCCTCTTAACTGGCCAGTAGGTGCCACAAGTCATCAACAACTACTAGGTTAAAAACAAGGCTTGCAGAGTCCGTTGTAGGCCACATTTTGGCCTTTGTTGAGGCTCAAAACCTGACATCAAAGGGAAAGTTTCATTCCATCTTAGACCAGAGCATCTTTTATGATCCACTAAACTTGGGCACCATACAAGATGAATAAACCCCTAATCTTGAATAAACCTCTGGTTGCTTGTAATGTTTGAAAGAAATTATGTCTATATTTACATAGAAGCTGGGACTTATCGTCCAGTTTATTGTTCCCTTATTAGTTTATACAGGAAGGTGAAAACAGGGTGCTCAGTTACAAACTGAAACCTTACTGTACAAAAACACTTTGTCAATGGTGGCATTGCAGCAGGTGCTTCACCATCTGTTACCAAGCAGAGATCTGCACTCTACTGAGCCTTCTACTATAGAAATTAGATTACATGGCTTAAGAGTCCACTGTATACTCTGCTTTAAAATAGATACCTTTATTTTTTAAAAATGCATGATGCCCATTTTTTGTAGTTCCCAAAACTTTGACTTTTAGTAGATATGGGGGTTTATTTTCAAAGCTTGCAAAAGTGCTAACACTGTCAGATTTTAAGAGATATGGTCTGTATTTGTAATTTTTGTTTTGTCTATTTAACATTGTATCCTCCACACTCCCAAAGTGTTAATAACACATTACAGTGTTGTGTGAAAAGGCTTGCAACTAAGAAGATATCCTTGGGTTTATTGTCACTTTGATACTTTCATATCTGAACCTCTCATATCTTTCTTTCATTCCTTATTGCCACATGTTCCTTGTGTCCACATGTCTACATGTGTCTGACGCTGAGCGCTGCTTGGTCCCAAATCAATATTGACACCCACACACTCCTCCATACATACATGTTTACAGTGGACTGTTAAGCCGCCTGGCTAACACACAGTAATTCAGTCTCAGGTCATATTGATGATAATTGACCATGACCAACACAGGCAGTAACGGTGCTGCTGCTGATGAAGCTGATGGTGATAAACATGGTTAATGGAGTCAAGTAATTAACTGAAGTTTACTGTTTGAACTCATCTTACTTCATTTGTATCCAGCGAACATCCTAGCGCTGCATAAAACACAATATGCAACCTTTCCTTGCACATGCTGCATAGATGGTTTTCATGGCAGAGATTTGACTTGTCATAGCAGTAAAAGCGCAGGTGCAACTCGTGACTTTTATAATAGCTAAATTTTTGCTAGAGGCTCCTTATTAGTATTAATTGTAGCTGTGCTTTCACTGCCAGTACGAGAAAATCAAACAGCCTATTGTGTTGTTAAAATGACCAAGGGCACTTTTCATATCGAACATGTCTAGACCGTACTCTTTATAAACCCAATAATTCCCACCAAGAGAAAGCACTAAGGTGACTGTAGCAAGAGAGAAAAACTTCCTTTTAACAGGCAGAAACTTCAAATGGAAAAACCCACAGTCACATTCTTTTCTTGTCATGTAAACTTTTTTGAACACACTTTAGTGTCACCTAATTCACTTTTGGTGTAAAATTTCATTTCAGCTTCAGTATCCTATTTGACTACTCAATATCTTTCTTCTGGTAACACCTGACTTTAACACTGCCACAGAGTGCTGCTGGGATGATGTATTTTTGTAGGGCAATCCGAGTCCAAGTTAGCATCACCCTGGTTCCTTTGGTTCCTTTTTTAGTGCGAAAACTAAGCAGAAATGCAATCGGCAGGAGCACAAAGCTAATGTTAGGCATTAGACGAACTACACCACGGTTGCAAGACTTCAAAGTCACCCCATTAAGTGACCAGTGTTCGCCTTCATGACGGGTTATGTCCCCAACAACCTCTGTAGTCTCATTTAGCCACTTGTTAGCTACAGCTTTTTTTAAGAGCACAAACATGAATTAGGTATTTACTTACACATTTTATGTCATAGAACAAAACATGAAACTCTCGTAAGCTTGTGTTAACCACAGACCTTATTTCAGGTATCCAAAACAAAATACGTTCAGAAATCCTACTGATTTCTAGACAAGGGAACTAAAGTGCTAATATAACTTTTTTCTGGGTTTCAGGGTTTATTCATGCAACAATTTATAATGCCACTTTTAAGTATGTAAGAAAGTAACCAGGATTTATTACACATTTTGTAGTCATATGCAGATATAAGTATGCTAGTATGCTATAAAGCATTTACAAATTGTTTGTACTGCTTATGAGTACTAAAAAGGGCGGGGGCTCAAATATTTATGCTCAGAAACAATCCTCAGAATTCTGAGGTTCAAAGTTCATTTTTTACTTAAGCTGATAGTTTGTTCAGTTGCTTCAGTCTCTTCTATGTTTGCTTATATGCTGAGTTTCAAACAGAGGCTTCAAATGTGAGGTCTTACTTTGAATACTTTAGATATTCATATCGGTGGAAAACCTCCATTCTGCTTCAAAGTGAATTGATTCAATAAATATGAAAGCTTCTAAGCTTCTAAAAACACTGTAGCTCCTCTGACACTTTTAGCCTGGCAAACACTCAGAAAATCAGAAACACACACACGGGGGACTTTGGGTTGCTGCCACTAAGCCTGCATGTAGTGTCAGGCTTAACTTTTCCCCAGTCAGGGTGAGCGTGTCTTTGTCCACCGTTTCAACCCGACTGCCAACATAAAGGTCAAACAATTACTGGCCCACCTTTCTGTTTCGCATTGCTCTTTTCAGCTTGCTGTGTGTGTTTGTACAGTCTGGTTGAATGTCAGCTTGTAGGTCACAGATTGCTGGTATAACAGCATTTTAAAGTGCCTCTTTTCCACTTTGTACCATATCTCTCTCTGTTTCAAACACCTTGGCCATGCAGCAGCACAGGTCACCTCCTCAGCTCAGATGTCTGAAATAAAGGGCAACATTCATTTTTTTTGTTATCTTTATGGGGTTTCTGCTCGAGTAGATGGCACAGAGGGGAAAGTGGCAGGGAATACTAAATAGAGTGGGTTGACATGTAAAACAAAAATAATAATAACCTCAGGATAGAAATATGAGTCTGGGATCAGACAGATTTCAGGTATTGGATGCTGATAGCTTTAGACTTAACTCTGCCAACAGCATGTTCTTCCTTTTTCATTGTTCTATCAATCAGGCTTCAGATTGCTGAATAAAAACTAAGTGGTTTTTTACATTGATTTGTACAAAGAGACCAGTTTATCATGTTACCCAGCTGATACTGTTATCTATTGCTCTCGAGCAAACCCTTGAACTCTCGCAGCCTGCCTTTTTTGTTTGTCCTGTCCAAGTTAATCCAACTTAAATTGAAATTAAATGTGGACAAATTCAAAGTCAGTGTGTGGTTTGTAAAGAAAAAGAAAAAAAAGTGGTGGTACAGTATGAAGGTATTATGGTATACCAGGGTATTAAGAAATCCTGATGGCATGATTTTCAGTACCGTCGTATATACAGATGCTGTATTGTGGTGCGCAGCTCATGCCAGCAGGGGTCAGACTCTGGTGCAGCAAGCAGACAAACATGGCGTCTGGGTGATAAAGTCACAGGACTAACTAGTACAAAGAAGAAAATGCTTGTTTGGATTCAGCCCCGATGATAAAGGTAAGCTAGCATACACTTAAAACTGCTGATTTGCCAGAGGAGCAAAACATTGTGATTGTGTAACTTTAGCCACCTTGAGAGAATGGCGGGCTGATTACTGTCTATGATGGCAGAGAGTGATGGTGAATGTGCGTCAAGAGGAGGAAAAGGAGAGCAGTGAAGTTAAAGTTGTTGGTCTGGCAGCAAAGACAACACGGACAAACTATGGAACTGGATTTCATTCCAAACGCGAGGTGCAGTCATCAACACTACTGTAACATAAGAGAGTTTGATACACTCATGACTCAACTAGTGACTAGTAATTGCTAATCTTATTGAGGAATAGCACCTATTTTATCCTATGGGGATAAAAAAAAAATGACTACAGCGGGGGTATTTCAAAGCAGAGACGGGGAAGAAGGGGAAGTCCATCCATCTCAAAACAGTGGACTGCTATCCCTACAAATATTAGAGCGTATTTGCTTCAGTAAGTTTAAAATGAATGTTAAATAATGGTTAAAAGACAGTCATGTTGTCATTAACGTCTGATTATGTCCCACTCAGTGTATACACACCTGGTCTGTCCTTCAGGTGTATTTATTGGTGTTATTTGGAATTATCATTTTTATATTGTTATATGTATATTATATTCATGCCTGTAGACAAAAGATGGAAATTAGCATCATGCTACATTTGGTGCCATACATTTATTGTACACTGTCCATGATTTAAATAAACCAATAAATGAAAATTAAATAAATGTCATGTGTAACAGCTGTCTTAGCCTGTTTACATTGTTTGTCATTATTGTTTTGTACTCACCTTATATTTTACCACAGAGTAGATGTTCTTTTCACTTTTTCATTAGAGTGTAAAATACATAATCTGTTTGCCTGCACAATGATGTTTCCAGAGAGGAAAAGCCTCTGAAACATTGTTTGTTGCTTTAAAATTCAGCTCAGGCTTTAACATTCACAGTGACACAAACTGTACCACTCCCATCACAACAGAGGGGACTGATACTGACTGGACCGTAATCCGTTTTTAATAAAAGACCAATTTGGACCCCATATATTGGCTTGCCTGAACTAATGTGAACTCGCTGGTCTTTAATCCTGTTCCTCAGGACTTAGAGCCCCGCTGGTTTTCATTCTAAGAATTTAATCAGGGTTTGATTTACACCTGGCACACCAGGTGAATGCAATTACCTATGATTTTGCCTGAGTGGACATCCTGCATTGCCTTCTACATGCTGAACAGCTTTAAAGCCACAACTTATAATTGCAATTTGATGCACACTGTAAAATGTGTTTGTATGTGTGACCTGGACGCTTCATTTAAAAACTGATGGTGCATTCTCATTAGTCTCACAAAATACTAGTCTAAAGCACTTGATGAGTAACCTTTGAAGTGTGCATATGTGTATATATTCCTAGCAAGGCTTTGCAGTTGGTCATGCGCAGAGATGATCAGGCATGCTAAATTAAGCATGGGATCTAAAGCGTCACTGCATACACACACATGCTATCACGCGGTGGCTCTGTGCTTCAGTGTGTAATTGACTGACTGTGTGGTTGGTTGACTATCTGAGGCAAGACTGTTTGGCTGAGTGATTGGCTTAGCAGCTGACTGGTCCGCTAATTGAGTAGCTCAGTCTGGGAGTGACTGGCTGGCTAATCGATTTAGACACAACTGGATGGTGGCAAGATTGACTGGCTGCTAGAGTGGCAAAATCAAAAAAAAAAACATGTTGTCAAGTCAGGACAAAACTTTGAGAATGAAGGGTTCTTAGCTTATCAGTCCATTAACATGTTGATACAAATGTCCATTGCCCGGTGGTCAATTTTAGGTTCAGGCAGCACCCTCTAAATTCCTGGCACCATGATTTGGGACCATCCCAGAGAGTCATTTGCCTCTGTCATTACTGATGTACATATAGGCTATAACCAGGCAGCACCAATCTAATTCACCAGGTCAGTACTGACCTTATCAATTGGATCAAGTATTATCCAGCAGAACTGATCTATTCGCTTTGAATACACTCTCTGCTCAAATGTCATTGTAAAAATCCAGGGTTTGGCATTTACATTTATTCATTAAGATGGGCCATAGATTAAATTTTTGGCACCACAGCAATTCATGGCCTTGTGTTACCTCTAAGAAAAATTATCATAAAGCCTATTTAACACTGTGCAAAAAACAAAACAAACAAACAACAAAAAAAAACCCACTAACATTTGGCTTTTGTCTTTAATGAGAAAGGTTACAATCGACATTCACTGATAGGTCAAATGACACTGCAGTAGTCATTGGTATTTATTGGCTCCAGCCTTTTTGGCAGATGCATTGAATACTCATCACCTCTGACTCTTTTGCCCTTTGAAAGCTTTTATTATGATGCAGCAAAATGAGGAAATGTTGGGTTTTAATCAGCAGTAACTTAGCAACTTCTATATAGCTGAAGCAAATATAAAACAGTCAAATAAGGCAGATAGCTGAAAGCACAAACAGGGACAGGAGAAATAAATTAAAACTCAAACCACAGAGACTCAGTTAGAAGCTACAAAAGTACTAAGAACTGAAAAACTTCTGTTTGCTCTCCCGCACAGTTGAGTTTCAGCTTTCCAGCCCACATCAGAAAAAAAAACAGAAAGGCTCATGTCCTGGGAAAAAAGTCAATCAACAATTTTTGGCAGATGACAATGACAACTGCTAAAACTGCCCAATCAAGAAGTTACCTGTCAGTCTGTATAACTTGCTTTCCTTTGACCTTGCTTTACCTTTCTACAGGCTTGCCACAAATTGAGCGGCGAGTAACTATCCTCACAATTACAGCCATTCACAAGGATAGGAAAAAAAGGACACCTTTCATTTCTTCCATTAATTTATCAGATATTCGGACTGTCAAAAAAAGCTCAATGAGCTCTTAGATCATGTAAAAAAAAAAAGAGGGGAGCTGTCGGATGAAATAGTGAGAGAAAAAGCTTTTTCTGTCCTTCGTGCAAATGAGTGCCTCTATTTGTGCATATATTGAGCTTATTAAATCCTCACTTATTTGCATTCAGTATTTCCCCTCCTTTTATCCATGATCTAAGAGCTCATTGAAAGCACCATTATGCTTTGTAGTAGTTGTTTATTTTCTGTTTAATTTCAAAGATGGTAATCTCTTTTCCCCTTTTTTCATCACTGGCCTTTTAGTCCGAGGTTTCCTGTGAACTCTGTCCGGGGACAGCCATACGTTTACAATCTTGCAGTCATTGGAGAGCAACTGTGGATCCTGGCTCGGAAAATTGCAGCCACCTTTGAAATTGTCATTACTGATGTCAGCAAGACATCACAGCAAGATCGGCTCTGTCACAACCTGGCTCACAAGTATGGGACAAAAAGACAGAGACTACACAAAGCGCAAATAAATGATAATATCAGTTGGCAGACCAGGGGAAGAGCCGGAGAAGAGTTGATTTATGGTCTCCATTCTGCTCAGCTGTTTGCATTTCTGTTGAGGTCTCAGCTCCTCCCACCAGATTCCTCAAACAAAAGGAAAGAAGGGCCAACAAAGAAGGACAAGATAGATCCAACCCTGAGGCACAATATATGGTTTACCCAAAAATGAAAATTGAGTCATTATCTACTCACCCTCATGCTGATTGGAGGTCAGGTTTAGTTTTTTAGTCCACAAAACTCTGCTGGATTTTCAAAGGAAAACAGTGTTGCAGAATCTCCAAACAATGTAAGTGAATGGTGACCAGCTTTCAAATGTTAAAAAAAACAACAGAATAAAAATATAAAATGCTTCCATTCTGCTCATCTGGTGTAATCCAAGTCTATTAAAGCCCCAACATGCCAAGTTGACCTAAATAATGTTATTTACACCATGTTTTAGCCTGAATCTTAAAGCCACGTTCATGTGCATACGCGCTGTCTGAACTGTGTGTGTGTTTTCACAATGTGCAAATGGCATGTCAGGACTTTGGGAGACTTGGATTATGCCAGACAAGCTTTTTATGCTTGTTTTTTAACCCTTTAAACTGGTCACCAATCACTTCCATTGTTTGGGAGATTCTGCAACACTATTTTCCTGTGAAACCCCGGCAGTGTTTTGCAGACAAACAAAATAAACCTGGCCTTCAATGGGAGTGAAGGCATACGTTCATTTTTGGGTAAACTATCCCTTTATCATTAACCCTGATGACAATCCCATGACTTGCAACAACTAAGCTGGCTTTCTTTTTTATTGGTTTGTTTTTGAATTTTTTACAGTCAGGAGAGAAATGTTTTGTTTCTATTTGGTTTGGACTGAAAAACACCATCAAGCTGTAAAATGCAGTCTGGTAAAAGTCAAATTAATGGCCCCAAGTTCTGATATATTGCCAGATATAACTTGCCTTAATTCCTCGATCTGGAATTCCACAGTTGGAGCACTGATGTTAAGAAGCATCAAATTAGAATATTTATCATTGGTCAGTGAAGAATTTAGTTCCATAGTTCAGCCTCA
>JAJHUR010138977.1:7887-22996 GCA_027495735.1 Lutjanus campechanus
TCTCATATCAAATCCAATGTTTCCTCTCCCATGTTTTCGTTGAATTTAACTAGCAAACAGCTCGCAGGAAACACACACCATTACCTGGAATAAATTATGGATCTCTCTCTCTCTCTCTCTCTCTCTGCATTTGAACATGGTTGGAAGTACACAACCCAACAAAATAGCATAATATTGGTCCTGCATTTTAATGTGGAAATGTTACATATTATAGCTTTAAGTTGAATGCTCCTATCATTTTCTACACTGTCTATTCTTCCATGCATGTGATACATTTTTGGTCATTTGTTAAGGTCTTATTTTTCACATTCTTTTAAATGCATGTAAAGACTTTTAGGGGGAAATCTTGGCTTGGTCAGTTATTGGCAAGTTCACTTTTTTTTTTTAATTGTTGTTTTGTTTTTACAACCACAGATAATCAAAGGATTTGTCTATAAATGCATCAGGATGTCAATTCCAATTTTGAGGTGGCTGAAACATTCTGAGCACTGCAAAATAATGAGAAAAATTAAGGATTTACAGGAAAAGAGTGCAGTCCCTGCAGATACAGCCATTCCCACACATTTGTAGCAGGTCATTAGTGATGACTGAGAGGGATTATGTTTACATGAGGCTATATGTTGATTTGTTGGGGGAAAATGTTGCAGATTAT
This sequence comes from Lutjanus campechanus, assembly GCA_027495735.1. NCBI lineage: Eukaryota > Metazoa > Chordata > Actinopteri > Lutjaniformes > Lutjanidae > Lutjanus > Lutjanus campechanus. The sequence goes on from JAJHUR010138977.1 coordinate 8,540, forward strand.
AGCTTTAAATGCAATAGTATTATATGGTGTCCGACATGGGAACACCCACTTTTAACTTGATGGTTCATTTGTTACGATGACAATTTTATTATCCTTTATTCAGGCCCAGGTGCAGACTGTCACACTGTGACATTTGGCCGACGATGACAAATTACTCCTTCAACCAGTAAGTGAAGATGTTATATCATCTCCTGTTGATTTATGTATGTTTTTCTCAACAAGAAATCACTTCAGCAGTTGTGCTGTCACACCCATACACAATCAGTCACTCGCTTATTGTTTGTTATTTTCATTATTAAGGGCTTTTTAAAGAAGTGACTGTTTTATCAGGAACGCGCGAGTTTCGCTGCAGCGAGCTTCAACAAGGCACTTATGATAAAGCCCTTTAAATCCCCACTTCTACACCAGCGCCATTGTTGTCATACTGCTCTCTGAGTGCTTCAGCTGATCACAATCAGCGATGATGAATTACTGCAGTCTGAGAACATGTTTGTCTTCATGCAGAATTTAACACCAGTCTGAATCCTAACTGGATGCTGAAATATGAAGTGATCTTTGTGGAGCGGTGGTATTATTATTGCTTTTATACCGTCGTGTAAAAACATTCAGATTCTATCATCACATGCGTTTGAGTGTTAAAAAAGACAGATTCATCACATACACAGAGAGCTACTGCTAAAATCCTCTATGTAGCACCAGCTGTGGTGAAAGAAGTACTCAAATCCTTCACTTTTGTAAACGTACTATTACCTCTGTGGAGAAATACAGAAGCTCATTTCTGCCAAAGTACTGAAAAAAAAAACATCCTCTATGTCACTTTAATGAGAAACTTGCTCAAAATTTAGACTTCATATCTCAAAATAATGACAAAAATTAGTTTGAGAAAGTTGTTCATCATTTCCAAATACTAATTCATTGTTTGAAGTAATAAGTCCTTTTTTTGAGATATTTAGTAAATATTTTGAGATACTAATTCATCATAAAAATACCAACTTATTATTTGATATTCCATCCTTGTTATTGTAAGAAATTAACTCAGAATTCTGAGATACCAATTAATTATTTGAAATGCTAACTCATTATTTTGAGATTCTAACTCAAAATCTTTAAAAAAACAACAACTGCATTTTGCAATATTAAGTCATTATTCTGAGATACTCATTTATCGTTTGAAATACCAACTCATTGTTTTAAAAAATAAACTAATTATTCTGAGATATTAATTAATTATTTGAAATAGTAACTCATTATTTTGATGAAATCATTTTCTTTTACTAAAGTTTCTCATTATAATGACCTACACAATATTTTTTTCCCATCACATTGGCAGAAACAGGCTTCCATAAAAATATGCATTTGCAAGTAAAAGTACAGAAGTATTATCTTACCTATAGTATCAGACCTGAGTATCAGAAGTAAAAGTACTCATCTCACAGAATGCCTCCTGGCTGTTAGTGTTATAGCCATTCAAGGTTTACTTCATTTTAATTACTTTCAACCCTAATAAAGTATCACACACATAAATTAATCTTAATTTTACAAAGTTACTTGTAATTAGGCTGTCAAATAAGTATAGTGCAGTAAGATGTGCAATATTTAATTTAAGCAGATGTTCCTGGATACTTTCTGCCACTGAGAACCAGAAAGAAAAAATAATTCACAATATAATTTATGACTTGGGGGTAACAGAACATATCCAAGTGAATGAGTTTCCACTGTATCATTTTATAAGCTGAGCGTTCCTGCCATCTGGCCCACAGCCACATGAACATTTTGCACATTATTGTCAGCTGTAAACAGCGTATGCGCCGACACAGAGAGGAAATTGTTGGAGGTCAAAGACTAAAGCTAGTTTACTTTGCCAGGATGTTAAACAACAAACGTAATGTGGCTACAGAAATGCTTTATGACTGTAACTGTGTAAGTGGGAGAAAAACTCAGCATACAGTATGTCGGACCACTTGGCTTGTGTTATTACTAAATGCCGTCTGCACATTAAACAGATTTATCTGTGCTTGATGTAATCATAAATTTTTTTGAGCCATCTCCTTTCACATTTCACTGGAACAACAAGTGTAGAGCGGCTGCAGACCCAGATGGTGACTAACTCCTCATAGATGGTTTGTTTTAAAAAGCGAAGGTCAAACGTGGGGTCGTAAAGGCTAAATTCCACCCTGAGCTCATATCGCTGGACCGGCCAAAACGTCATATTTAAATAATACAGATCAGGCATGAATCCATGTCACTCTATTGTCAGAGGAGATGAAGAGAGCGTCTGTAAAATGTGTCTCAGCTGTGTACAGATGGCTCCGGATAGCAGGAAGGGATGATGGAACATGATTAATTCTAGACAAGTGAGCGATCACATGGATCCTCACCTCTCCTGAATACAATGAGGCCTATACAAGCAGGATTGGGCGAACATAAAACAGGAGTGACCCTCTGCCTTTAAGGGTCTCACTCCCACCACATCTTTCAGACACAGATGCGTCGTTCAAAGCGCGCTCGCGCTGAGAAAACAAGGGATCTCGTAGCAGCCTCTCCGAGAGTCCGGTCACGGTACACCTCAGAAGTGCAAAGTGTTACCCCAAACATTTTTTCAGTGCCACGCTGAATGCCGTGATCGGCCTGTCAATGTGGAGACCCGAGGCCGTGTTAGCTTTACCACACCTCCCCCTCGGCCAAAGTTGTGAATCTGTGGAGAGTTTATTATTTCTACTCAATTAGAGCTCAATCTGATACGCCGAAGGCCCTGTTTCTAGCTCCACGCCTAAATACCAATCCAGGGAAGGAAAAAGTGGCTCATTAATTATTTCACTGTAATTGAGGATGGCATTACACTTAGAAATAAGGGTTCAAAAAGGGTTCTTTGTGAAGAGCTGATGTTCTACAGATCCATTTGTTCTTAGAGAACCCTTTTTGAATAAAGGATTCATTAAGTTTTCCATTAAGAACTTTTTTCATCCAAAGAACCAGTTTGTCAAAGATTATTTGTACCATAGTAAAATAAATAAATAAATAAAATAAACAATAGAATGGAGAACCCCCTGGCTGAGTTCTTGATAGTACCTGGTGAAAGTGGAAAGGTTTTTGATAGAACTCCCAGAAAGGGTTGCGAGTGGAACCATCACACCATATAAAAGTTCTCTGGTTGAGCACCCAAGGAAGGTGGAAAGGTTCTTCATAGAAGCCCCAGAAAGGATTCTTGGGTAGAAACCATTACACTATAGAAGGGTTCTCTGTAGAACCTCTCATAGGGGGTTCTGGGTGAAACCTTTCACAGATGGTTCTGGGTATAACCCTTTATGTTGGGTTCTATGTAGAACTCCCTGAATGTGTTTCGAGTGGAACCTTTATAGAGTATTTTACTGGGAATGTGAAAAGTTTTTTGGTAGAACGTCCTAGCTGAATTCTTGTTTGCACCCAAGGAAGGTGGAAAGGTTCTTGATAGAACCCCCAGAAAGGATTGTGAGTGGAACCATTACACCATAAAATTCCCTCTCATAGAACCTTTCATAGCCAGTAACCCTTTAATTTGGGAACCATAGAAGGGTTCTTTCATAGGACATTCTGGCTGAAACTGTTTACAGATGGTTCTAAGTTCTATAATGTTTTATGTTGGGATCTATAGGAAGAAAGGGTTTCAAGTGGAACTTTAATAAAAAAGTTGTACCAGGACCCAGAAAGGGTTCAAGCCAAGCCAAAGAACCTTTTACGGTTCATACATCCACTAGGTGTGTCGCTGCGGAAACATGTTGTCTCCATAGAAACAGTCACATCAGTGAATCAAAAATAATCTGTGGTGGAGGTGGAGAACATCTTGACGCCCTCCAGAAGTCCAGTGTCACAGTCCCCACGAGGCCTTTAACGTCTTGTATTCGTCATTGTAGGAAAAGCAACACGACCATTAACGATCACAGTATTTGGTCATAAGGTATTGATTTCGCCGAGCTCTGCAGTCTTTTGTGTTTAAACACAAAACCATGATGACAGAAAGATGGAAACCAGCTGAGCTCCCTGCACAGTTGGCACTTTAAAGCTTACATAAACCCTTTTGGAGCTGCTAATAAATTGAGCAGCAGTGATTATTGCAGAGGTGTAATTGTGATCTGTGGGCCCTCAAAGAAAATAGTTACTGAAGCCGAAGCCTTGATAAAAGCTGGAAATGAAGCTGAAACTATATTGATGAAACCACAAGGTATTTTCTTTGCCTCTGAATAAATACTACGGCTAATTAAAACTCAACTCATCCTGACTGGTGGATGTTAATGAGCTCTTGGAGACACTTAAACAAGCAGCTGGTCCTGCTGCCAGTTTCAACCTTGAAAACCTGGGTTAAGTTAGCTCATGAGTATTAAAATTCCCTTTATATAAGGACAAGGTCCTGTCGTGAAAGGCCACCAAACTCTTGGCATATCTGAATACAAATGATTAGGTTAGTGCCGGGATGTTGACAGCTTATTCATAGCTGGAGGGCAGAACTCGCACTGTAATAAGATTTTTTTTTTTCTTAAACAAAATAATGAGTAAATGTCTTGAAATGTAAATGAGTAAAAGTATTTTATTTACTAGAGCTCGTGAAAATAAATTGGAAAGTGTGATACTGACTAGGGTTTCACCTGAGAGCAGAGGAGTGTTGTGAGACAGGTATACGTTTACACATGAAAATATACATTTTTTTAAATCATAAAATGCATTGCTAGTAATCACATTTTTTCCAAAGTGTATCTGTAATCTGATCTATATTTTGTTGGTACATATAATTCTGTTACTCCCCAAACTTGAGTTTAAGCTTCCTATTTCATCTGGTTATTGAAGAAAACTATTTAAACTGTTTATCCTTTTTAAGTCATTACTTTACGCTAACTATACTATTTAAACTGTTTATCTGTTAGTTTCAACTAGCAATTAACGTTTTTGTCAGTTTTATCTAACTATTTCAACAGTTTATTCATTACTTTAGGCTGACTAACAATTCACAACAATTAACTGTTTATGTTATATTTAGCTAGCTACAATTTGTCAGTACTTTTCAGAATTTTTTTGCAAGGAAATTGCAGGACCAATAGAAAATTAGAAAAGAAAGATGCTTTTTTGTATAATTAATTAAAAATGAAAATCACCTTGTTCTGAGTGTTACCCTTACCAAAGATGCCCAGAATTACAAAAATTATAAAAATCTTTGTGTGTAAATGAATTCCACAAAGAATGAATCTTTTTAGAGCTCTAACTCAAAAACAGCACAAATTTATAAAATAAAAGTACACAGGGTGTTGATGAATGACAATTACAACAACAAACGTTTTCTTTTCAGTACCTGTGACAAAAAAAAACAACATAAATCCAAAAAAGTAGTGAATAATAAAACAAAAGATTGAGCCTGTTCATTGAGACGTACATCTTTGACGTTTGCACGGGGGACCGCTGTGATTGGTGGAACTCGCAGGAAGCTACAATGATTGGTCAAATTTGTGGAAAAGTTGCAGAGTTTCTACAAAATTGTAAAGTTGCACTGATTTCACTGGGATTGGTTGAATTTGCATGAACCGACATTCCATGCACCCTGTGACAACTACAGACATCTCCATTTTTTGGAAATAACTGCTTTACTTTACCATTCTGGTGTTTTTTTGGCCAAAAATCCTAAATTGAGCTGAACACAGACTTCTGACTAACAGCGAAAAAATGCTTGCCAAGCACAAAGTGTAAACCTAAGCTGAGCATTACCCTTCTTCAACCATCATAACAAATTCTGTAATAAACTGACCTTAATCTAAGGTGATGGAGGTATGTAGACAGTTAACGTCAAGCACTAAGATGCAGACTGGTTGAACATGCAGCCTGCAGGACATGAGCATGAGGGTGTGTGGGTGGATTACTTTCCATTTGCCCAATATCAGTCTGTAGATCATAACATGGCAAAACAGTCATACCAATGTAGACAGACAATGGATGCATTGATAGAAGGACCCCATGGGAAATGTAGGTGCCCTTGGAAGAAAAGGAGTCAGGGTGGAGCTTTAGATGGGAGGTCGAAAATCTTAAGGGGTTGACATCTTACAAAGTTGGCAAAATATATATTTTCTTCACACCATAGTTGTAGTGAGTAGCCATTTCGTTTTTTTAAACCAAAACATTTCATAGATTAAAATGATTTCATATGTATAAATCCTTAAAGAATTCATTTTCGCCAAAAATTGAAATGAGAGTGTTGGTATTAATCATTTTTAAAGGTCTTTTTTTTTTTTTAAATGAGACATGATTTGTCCCAGTTCTCAAGAATGGGTGACTTTCCTCATACATACTGTATAAAGTTGCAGTGACATTTTTAATTTGCGTCACAGGATTACACATTATCAAAATAATGCTGAGATGAAAGTGAGAAATTGGTTGAGACATTGAAATAAGCCACTGGGCTTCTCTTATTGCCACAGTTAAACTTCCTGCAGTGTGAACTACACTAGATAAACTCGCCCCAGTGTTTGTCCTGCCTACCTCATTCTACTGAAAACAGGTCACACACACACACACAAGCACACATCCAAGTGCACAAACAAACACAAATCCAATCATGCTAACACGCAAACACGCACAGGGTCGCTTACATACATACATACATCCCAACACGGACCCTCGTGAATTCAAACACAAACACACCCAGAAGAGCCTGCGTGACCGCAGCAGTGAAATAAAACATCCAGCGAGTCGCAGCGGTCCACAAGTATTAATTTGATTGAGTTGATAAACATTTTCACGTTCTGAATGAGGACCCAGCGGACCCCTCCTTGGTGGACGGTTGCTCTTGAGAGCCAGTTGGTTTCCATCTCACTCTTTTTCATGATGCGATGCACATTTTAGCACGCCGTGTTCCAACTCCTGGTGAGCAGAGATTCAATTTGGATGTTGCTTGGTTTCCTTTTGTTGCTCCTTTCAAATACCAGTGCTCCTGTAAGTGCAACATTACCCAGAGACCTCCTCTTCAACCGCGGGATACGATGTCACGATGTTTCTGCCCTGATGATAAATGACTGTCTGGAGCAGGTTCCCTCTCTGCAGTCTGTCCTCTTGATTACCGCCCAAATGCTCAGCAGCTGGCTGTCAACAGTCCTGCTTTACAGAAAGCCTGTTCATAGCATTTTTTGGTGGTTAATTGTTGCCAAAGTATGATTAACTACTTTTCATCCAACAACTTGGCCCATCTACACTCCTAAAGAGAGGTTTGGCAGGAATCCTTGTGGACAAATAATGCCTCAGTAAACATCCAGACAAGAGCCAGTCACATTGGACACGACACCAGAAAACATTAAGATGAGTCTTACAATCTGGGTGTCTGTGAGAGGACACTGTCCTTAGTCTATTTTGGTCTCTATCAAAGCAATATCGCATGAGAGGGAGTGTTGTTGTACTGAATATCAGCACGGGTGTGATTCGGTTGAAGGCACAAGGTCGTCGGACTGTTGCCAAGCAATGCATTAACTTTTTCCTCCACACTATCGTCTGTGCTTCTTCTTAATGGACTAAAAGTCCATGTTTATATTTTTGAGACTCACCCTGGTGCGGACCAAAAAATCAGACCAAAACTGCTTGAACAAAAAATGATCTCTGTCCACTTCCAAGCAGCGCAGTGCAGTTTCTGGTCTGAAAGCAAACCAACCACGGGATTTTATTACAGAAGGTACGTGACTTTAGCATGATCATGAAGTCTGTTCAGGAAGTGATCTTATAATTGATCTGTATAATCCATGAATATATTTATGCACCTATTTAACAATATATACCAAAAAAATCCATTGCTTTGTATTTTTATATTAAAATCATGGAAGATCAGCTCATTTTTTCTCCCTGCAAAACAAAATATGATAGGTGCTTACGTAAGCTAGAGCTAACTACTTCATTAGTTAGTTAATATGCAAATGGTTGATACATTAGTGTGTTTTCCACTTTGTTCTGTTCCACCAAAATATCATTGTTGAATTATGTTGTTGAATTAATTCCCTTCCAGGAAAGGCATTTTACTGTGGACCGCTTCAGCAGCTAGCTAACGTTAGCTACATTGAGCATACAGTAGGCTGGGGGCTGGGCCTCACTGGTTAATGTTACTGTACAAAAGCATGACGTAATGACTCTGGTCAACTGGATCATATTTTAAGGAGAAAATGCTTTCTAGTTTCCCTTTTGATGTCCCCTGGCTGCTGCTTCAACTCTTCAACTCCGCTCAGAGTTTCTGCTCTGCCGTTAGTGAGCAACAGAACCGGGCTCAGCAGCCTCCGGGTGAACACGGACAGACAGGGACTGAACACAGCCTCCAGCTGACAGGTAATACAGTATGAAGGTCATTTACCCAGTTAGCTAACTGGTGACTGCTGTTAGCTTGGTTAGCCATGGAGCTAAATAAGCTAACTGACTAAGTCTTGGGGTGTCAGGAGCCAAACCTGGCAAGCGAACCAGCTCTGTACTTACTTACCTTACTTGCCTGTGGTCAAACCTCCATCACCCTCGGTGTTCAGTCCACTATGCTGCTCGACCACTATGCTGTGCCTGCATGGCTGCGGGAGTTGACTTAATGCTCATTGCAGCACCATTAGCTACTGCGACAAGTCCATCCCTAACTTCCTGTTTTTACAGGAGACACGTCAATATGCAGAAACAAACACCACTCTGATTTTCATTTCACGACGACTTTAATATAACACTTATTAGCGCTCCTGTAGAGCAGAAAAAGTTCCAGTGCTGTTATACTTCATATTAACACTCATGAAATGCCTCTTGTGCTACCACATTAGTAATAAGGAATGTTAAAAAGTAAATGTTTATATTTAAACTTTAATACACAAATAATCAATAACAATTAATAATAATGATAATAATTAATTCATTAAAATATGCCAAGAGATATTTTGTGATCATGGATTCAGGTTTTTGTGTGCTCACGTTCCCTCAACCTCATTTGCCTGTGCCCCACTGTCATTAAGCCCCATTTTTACCCTTTGCCACATTCACATGAAACGCAGCACCTCTATTTGAAACATTTCATAAAGGGCCAGTGTTTAGGATTTAGTGGCACCCAGTGGTAAGGTTGTAGGTTGCAACCAGCTGGATACCACTCTCCTCACCCTCCCCTTCAAAGAGTGCAGGAGAAACTATGGAGGACGGGAAACCCACAGAAAGCACGAAAGGTCATCAAGAGCGAGCACTTGGTTTGTCCATTCTGGACATTCACTCCACTCCCCCATCATCTGTCTGCATTTGTCATTTTCGATTATATCAGAAATTACATCCCATCTGTACCGCTCCGATTGAGAAAACTGACACTGACCCTCAGAGACAGTAATTGGCAACAGTGCTGCTGGTGATTTGTGTTCAGTTTCTTATAAATACGAACGGTTTCATTCCATTCAATGTTGAGACATCTGTGACTCCTCTGGAAAATGTCTGCTCATTTTTGTTTGCCCTCAACCCCCACATGCTTTTATTTTTTTTTTAACCATAAATCAAACTGCACTGCAAAACAAAATATGATGGAACAAGTGTTTACAGCCACTTCAGTGACCTTTTTTCTGGCACTTCAAGGGACACTTCACCCTCAAATCAAAAATACACATTTTTCCCCTGGCCTGCAGTGCTGCTTATCCATCTATTTTTTATTCTGGTGTGAGTTACAGAGTTTTGGAGAGGTGTGATGCTCAAAGCAGCCACAAAAAAAAAGAATTAAAAAAATTAAATTTAAAACCAGAGTCTCTTTCCAAAAATCATGACCTTGTTCCTTAAGATAATTTACAGACCTTGCTGTGAGCAGTTTCATGTAGGAACTACTTTCTTTCTGTGAATCATCTTAACGAACCACTGGGTCATGATTTTTGGAAAGAGACAGTGGTTTTGAATTTTTCAGATGTCTTTTTTTTTTTTCTGCTTTGAGCACCACAGCACTATTGCCATCTAGTTCCATTGTATTGGAGAGAGGGCAGAAACTACGGTGGCTGACGCAAACGTGCTACATATACAAAAACAAGTTACATGTACAGAAAGAATTGCATATACAGAAACATGCTGCATATAAGAAAGCAAATGCAAAAGGAAAATGCTGCAAAGTCAGGAGAGGCCACATAAAAAGCAAAAAAAAGAAAGAAAGAAAGAAAGAAAGAAAGAAAGAAAAAGGAAACAAGAACACATACCTTTTTATGTGGCCTCTCCCGACTCTAAATTTCCTCCAACCACAACTTCCTTCTTCTCACTCACTCCCTCATCTGCTCCATACCATACATTGATACGTCTGTTGTCTGTCTCTCGGGTGGAAGCTCAGCACTGCCCCTAAAGGCCTGTTGTATGACTGGATATGCAGCGTTTTCCTTTTGCATTTGTTCTCCTATATGCCGTGCCTTTGCCCTTGTCGCGCACCGTAAGAAACCTCTACAGCTGATATCTCCAAAACTATGACACCAAAATAGAACAGAGAGATTAATGGCACTAGAGACCAGAGGAAAAACAAAAATGTATTCTTGGTTTTGGGGTGAACTGTCCCTTTAATGTCATTACATGGATAATGCTCTTATTCTTCTACAATATCCAATTTCAAGCCTAATTTGCTTAATTTTCAGTTGAGGTTTGGCAGATAGCCATCACAACAAGCAGCACAATGTTGGTTACAAAATCTGATTAAGCACAGAAAGAAAGAAATAAAGCCTCTGCACCTGCTTTGCAGCAGAAACACAAAAAAACATCCAGACTGTGACAAACCAAACAGAATCAAATGTGCAGTTGAGCGAGAGCGAGTCGAGCGCCAAAAACCATAAACACTCGACCACAAGCATTAGAGAGGGGAGCAGCCTTCACCACAACACAGCGCTCTGTGGCAGACAAGATCCCATCTAAATCATAAATCAGACAAAACTCATGACAGCCAGCCGAGGTGGAGCTCTCCATCTATCCAGGGAAAATAGACAAATCTCAACTTCAAAGTGAGTTTTAACGCTCTCAATTATTTCGTTTACAGTCAGTGCTCCAGCTAATGTAAAACTCACAGATTGTAATCTTATGTTGGTATATGGTTAATGTGTTTCTATCCCACAGATCTTTCATCTGTGTTTTCTCTCTATGAAACAACAGGGACTATTTTAAGTGCTCTGCACCCCAGGAAGTGCATTTTTGTGCTGGAGGTGACAATGACATGACTCTGTTATGAGCTGTAATAGCCTGAGCAAATAAATATTATTATTATTAGGGGAGACTAGGGGCAATGGTAACAGGAGGCAATTAAACATATTTAATTCCTCCAACAGCACATGTTCAGTAGGATATGTAATTCTTTTTGAATGTACAACATTTTTTATGCTGTTTTAATAACTGTGAATTCAAATTTACATCAGTTTATTCTCTAGGTTATTGGCTATAAATTAACATATGCTACTATTGCTAGCTAGCATACAAGATTTTATCATGGCTGCAAGATGTCCCAACATTAGCACCTTGTTTCTCTGTGCTGACATACTTTTCTGAGCTAAAATAAACACACATTTCACTAAATTTTAAGATAAAATTACTTTTAACTGGTCTTAAATAATTAAAATCAAGTTACCACTAGAATAGTTGCTGAATCTTTTGCAAAAAAATTAAAATTGCCATTTGCTTTGAATGCATACGATGCCTAAAAATATAAAAGAATTTGACCCATATCCAAAAAACCCTGAAGTAGCATTATTGGTAGCAGCAGTAATGCGATTACTTTGAGGTGTGCTTTTTTTTTAAAAGACAGGGTTTATTTCACAATAATGACCTGCTAACTGTACATTAGCCTGCTTATTGCATGACTACTTAGGGGGAAAAAAATCTATAATTTGATACAAAATACTAATTTGAAAACAACTTTAAAATGATTTTTACTGCTCACCCAGATGATCAGAACTGTCTGTAGCAACACATGACAACAGTCTCCTATAAAGAAATAAAAGACCTTAGAAAATGGTGACTGACCAATCATAATCAAGTATTTCACAATGCAATGTGATATATAACATTAATAATGACTTATTTTTTCAAAGTTACAATTGCCCCCATGCACCAAGAGGGCAACTGTGACACTGACTCACTGACTGATTTCTTGCATTAAATTTAATAATGTAGTCATATCTTAGTGAAAATATATCAATTGTATTATTAATTAGTGCACATATGTATGGTTTGTATATCAAAAGACGAATAGTGTATTTCAAGTAGTGTGTGACTTATGAAGGAAGAAAAAAAAGTTACAATTGCCCCCAGTCTCCCCTATCTCTCTTTTTTTTATTACTATGGTGGAACAGCTGTACTTTTGGATTAAAAAGTGAACAGTATGACTGATAATAAATTACACTAAAGCCTTTTTTGTTTAGGATTTGTCTGTATAGTCTCTTGATTATATCATATGTGTGGTCACGGCTAATGGCCAAAGATTTTCAATGTTTCAGGATGTTTCAGTTCTTCAGATTCATCAGCCAATAAAATCTGGGGAATAATCAGAGCTTTAAATGATTTAATGGCAGTATTATGCTCAGTTAACAGCCATTTCCAAGACTTTAATCTCATCTCTAACAATTTAAACTAACTACAAATCTCTTTTTTTTTTTCATCCAGGACACTTTGAAAAGACCTGAGAAATGCTATCTGACATCCATCAGAGGCTATAAATCATGATAAATGGAATTGTTGCCTTCTAAAGAGAAACAGGTTCTCGTGGCTCAATCGCTTCCATATGAGACTCTGCATATAGCTCACACACACACATACAGGGAGTACACGCATGAATAGGTGCACAGCAAATACTACACATCCGTTTTAGACTAAACTAAACCACAGACACACGCATACATGTACTAGGCACACACATGGCATGTTGGGTGGTGCGTACTGAGACCTGGCTCGTGTTCAGACTGATGTCAGCGGTGTTTGACTCTGTCAGATGACGGATCGTTCATCCCGGGATTAACGTGCTTCATCAAACTGTTCGCGTCTCTGTTTGTATCAGATATATCTGCTTCTCATTCATTACCCATTCATCAGCTCGCAGCACGCAGGAATCTGACATCTGCTCATCTGTCCCGCTCAAGTCTCTCATTGTGTTACTTATTTCATCTAAAAATAGAGAGATCTTTCCAAGAAGGTGTTTTGGATGCAGTTTCTTCAATACAAAATGTTTTCGGAGCCCTCAAAATAGAAGGTCTTGGCATGTTTCTCTGCGTGGTTTAAATTATGTTCAGCTTTAAGTATGCATTGCAGTTTGGGGAGAAACTTGGCTCTGAATTTTATTAAATCATCTGCTGGCAGGCTTCTTGATCAACTAAGAAATTAATGTGTTCTTATCTGTTTTCCTCCGAGAATCATCATTTAAAGTGAGTTGATCTGTTGTGTTATGAAACACAAATACATTAACATACATCCTGCACTCTTAGAAATAAAGGTGCCAACTACAACCATAAAGGGCTCTACAGTTTGTATCCATAGGAGAAGCCTTTATGGTTCCTGGTAGAATGCTTTATAAAAATTCCACCTGGAACCTTTCCAAAGTGTTCTACCTACCCAACATAAAGGGTTAAACCTCTCTGGGAAAGGCTCCATCATACACCCAATGAGAGGGTTTTATCTAGACCCTTACTGGGGTGTTACTCCTAGAACCTTTTTACATTCCAAGGGTTTTATCTATAGAACCCTATCAGGGTGTTCTACATAGAACCTATTCATATTCCAAAGGTTTTATCTGGGACACACTGAGAGGGTTTTACTGAAAACCTTTTTATATTCCAAGGGTTTTATCTAAAACCCACCAAGGAGGTTCTAACAAGAACCTTTTTATATTTCAAGGGTTTTGTCTACAACGCACCATTTTTAGAACCCTTGATAAAAGAGTTCTTCAAGGACTTCAACAACCCTTTAAAAATTCTTTCTTCCAAAAAGGGCTCTGTGGGTGAAAGGGCTGTCAAATGATTAAAAAAATAACTTGATTAATCGCAATACTGCTCTGTGATTAATCGCGATTAATCGCAGTTAAAATCCTACATATTACATATACTAATATTACTTGTATTTTCTTCTATTCTTTCTTATATAGTATTGAAGGATGCAGTACAGTTAATCCATTACGATTTAAGGATGTAATTTTACAGATTGGTGAAAAATAATAACACATCATAGTTTTTCACATCAGCACTTCATTTTGATTAGTGTATTAAATAAATGTCTGTGTATCCGTCTGCACACCTCAACTTTCATAAACAAGTCACATCCATACAGTCTATGGTCACTTTGTTGTGAATGGAGAATATTGTCCCCCTGAAGCTGCCGTACATCTGACAGGCCACCGTCCGTCATAGGAAACACTTGCAGAGTTACAACTGATTGTCACAGTCACTGACACTGTCAAACCAAGAGTTTAACAGTGTTTTACACTCTCGTGTGAGCTCAAACCACCGATTACAGCGAGTTTTACCC